>OY293831.1:38220576-38487543 GCA_958507055.1 Crioceris asparagi
TGCAACTGCACAACTTCAAAAGTAACAGCACCAATGGAATTAATATTATTTCATATTTATCAGTGCATCAACTAATAACGTCGGTCCATTTTTTTGTAAAAAATATTTCAAGACATGAACATTGATGACTGTTCTCTTAAATTCGCTGATTTTATAAAAGCGCTAACAATTTTGCACCCTCTGCAACTAGAAAACAGTTTATTGGAAACTGTCATCTTATACGTTTTGGGGAATGATCTCTTTAATTTTTGAATAAATATTAAATGTTTGAAAAAATTGCCCCTTCCACCCCCTTTGGGGGGTCGTTTCCTGGAGGATGCATTCCACTTTCCTATTCGAATGAAAAAGTATCATCAAAGTATTATACAAAACCCGTGAAAATAAATAAAAAATACAATAGAATCGTACGCCTTCTTTAGAAAGTCGGTCACAATCAAATCAATGGCAAAAAAATAAAAATCTACTTTTGGAATCAGTAGTAGCAGTTGAACAAAGTCTTTTTTCCGGATATAAGTGTAAGAGCAAGTACCACAACATCATCAATAAATAATTTTTTTTTTGTTGTGTGGTTTATATGTTCAGGTATATTATAAATATTTTGTCATACAAATAGTATTTTTATATAAAATTTTTTTTACTTATTTTTAAGTAGTAATAGAAATGTTATATTGTACCTACAAACTTCTATTCTAATCTAAATACACACACACAAGAGGATTGGTTACTTTACAAATTAATCAGCGAGTTAATTACTACCGAGAATATTAAGTACACTGTTCACACTTTATCCAAATACTGTGGATAGCTTGTGCACTAACCAAAAACACCAGTAAAATTGTGTACTTTTTGTGATTTGTACACTTGTGCGATAAATAGTGTATTATAGGTTGTATACTAGCCGAATAGTATACAAACTAAAAAAAAATTAAGGCTACTATAGTAAAAGTAGAATAGAATATATTGCATCCGTAAATTAGAAATTTGACAAATCATATAAACAGTTTACAATAATATGTATGTAGGTATAAAAATAAAATTCAACATACCATAACAATGAAATAGAATGACATAAAACTCAACAATAGGAACACTAGCTGCTTGCAAGGGAGGCTTCAAGGAGCCGATTGAAATCATCGATTTGATAAAGGCTTATGTTTATTAAAATTATTTTCAATGTTTTTTTTAAAGATTTCAATGGCAGTTCTCTAATTCTCTTCGGAAAAGAATTAAATAGAGGAATACCTATCGTTTTACTTTTATCTAATCTTTTCATGAGAGACACAAGGTTTTGTCCTTTCCGGCTATTATATGTGAGGATATAATCTCATCTCATCTCATAGACAATATGTGAGATAGTGTCATGATTCTTAAGTTTTTGAACAGAGGTTTACAGTGTTCCGTTTAGCTAGATTTTACAATGCTTTTTGTAAAGTAAAAACTCTTTGCAAGTGTATAGACTTCGTGTTTCTCCAACACAGTACCCCGTAGCTCATTACTCAGTAAAATAGCGAATGGTTTGTTGTAAAAGCCGCTTCATGACCCACAGTCAAGGTTATACGTCGAACGGCGAAAACGAATTTTGACAGTTTTACTGCAGATAAAGTTAATGTGTGCAGCCCAAGTGAGGAATTGGTCGAGATTTACTCCCCAAAAATTTACTGATTCTGGCTGAGAGATATCGTGAGAAGTATTATGATTATTTGTAAAAAGGTATGTGCTTGTTTTTGTTTCGTTCAAGAATAAATCATTATGGTTAAACCATTGTTTTGCATGAGCAGTAATGTCTGCTGAAATACCATCCATATCATTAATTGATTCTATGAGCAGAGAGAAGGATGTATCGTCAGAGTATAATATGATTAGCAATTCTCGTTTCAACAACATATGTGAGGGTAGGCCATTGGCATAAATTAAAAATAAGAAAGGCCCCAGTATAGATCCCTGTGGTACGCCTCTTTCAAAAAGACGTTTCTGGCTTATGTTCTCATTATTATAGACCCTTTGGGTATCTATTCCAGGGGTAAGATTGGACTATGTTCCTAGAAACTCCTCTTATTCCATACCATTCTAATTTTTCAAGTAATTTGTCATGATTGACGTAATCCAAAGCCTTTGACAGGTCAGGTAAAATTGTTAGGCATGATTGTTTATTATCGAATGCTTCGAGAATGTTCTTATCCAATTTGTTCACTGCATCAACTGTACTTTTCTTTTTTCTATTTCCAAATTGATAAGCATCAAACAAATTGAGTTTTTCCAAAAAATCACTAATTTTATCGCCTTTTCAATTAATTTAGAACACTTTGGCAAAATATGCGTTTGTCTATAGTTTTCAGGCTGTTGTTCATCACCTTTTTTATGAATAGCAAGAACTTCCATCAAAATAACCAGACATTTGGATAGTTGCATGCTATCTAACTTTCTATAAACTAGCCAAGTTAGAACTTTAGCCGCAACATATAAAAATATTAATATCATCTGGAAACTTACCTATCTATATGTGGCATTTCATCGTAGAATGTGATTAGTTCTGGCCATTTATTCTCTATCGTATGGGCTATGTAATGAAGTAGTGTCTGCTTGTTAGCGTTATCTTTTGTTGATGTTAACTAAAAAATATAAATAATTTGATATTAGTCAGATATGAGTTATCAACGATAAATGTAGAAAATACTTAACTTCATAAATTAGAAACAACAATAATTTAAAATAGGTTCGGCAAGCTGATAACATTATCAATTATCGTTGTAAAAAAGTCTCCAAAAGGCAAAATAGTTCTTGGTATTTTTGTCTGATAATTATTTGTTTTGGAAAAGGAAACCTCTCAAAAGCTAGATTAATTAACAATAGGATCATTTTATAAAAACGAATAATTTTTTACCTGCGGAATATTTTTCCCTCAAATGTCTAGATAATACCATAGTTTTTTAATATTTTATTTATTAGTTTAATATCAATGCAAGCGTAAATCAATCAGGAAAATTCTGTTGAAAATGTTTTTCCTCCTGTTCTAATAGTATATCTATTGAAATCAATTCCCACTTACTTTTGTTAAAAATGACATTTCGAAACCAAACGCCTGACCATTTTTACTGCCAGAGTTCATATAATTTCCCATTAACAAAATAATTTCCAATATTCTAGCAAACTTTCGACTCTTTTTCACTTCTTCACATGCTGCAGTTGCCGCAACTATATCCTACAACACAAAAAAACGCAAATTCGTTAAAACAAATAAAACATTTGAAATATAACAACGTACTGGTTTGGTATCATGTATCATCTCTTCGTAATGATGTTTAAAGCTGAGTGATTTCAATCGAGGCAGGAGACGTTTCACTTCCGACATTTTCACACAAAATTGTTCAGCCTCAGTCAATTCATTGTATTTGTCTTTGAATTTTTGCAAATTATTCAGCTGATCTGCAGGAGGTAGATACTGAAAATATTAAACGTTTCATGATCATCCTCTTAACACAAATAGTTATGGAATATATTGGTTCATTACCTGTATAAGCTGTTCCGTAACATTTTCTGATAATATGCTCTCATCGCAATGCAGTAATGCTTTTTTAATGTCATCGTAGGCCATATGCTTGAGGGAACCACCGAGTAATATGCTGATGTTTTGAGCTGCTTTTCCATCCAGTACTTTTAATTCTTTCACCTTTTTCAATGTACCGAAATGGCCACTCCTATTGTAAAACACATAAATGAATAAATGTGTTGCCATGCGAATTTTTCGTTATAAAGAAGTTTACCATTAAGAGTTTTCACTGTATAATTGAATGATTGCCACTTACTTATCTGTTACATCTTCTGTTTTCTTGCAGGGTTTCGATGAGAATTTTTGCGCCAAGCCATCAAGAATGTCAGGTTCCGCAAGCTCTTCCTCTTTTGCTTTGATCCAGAACGCCTTTTCGGACATCCTTTGCGGAACAATCTAGAAAAATAAAATCTATTTGTTGATCATTCCTTACAAAATGTCGCTAATAAAATTCAATTCAGAAGGCACAATTTGTTAAAAGAATAGGTTTTCTTCATAATGGATACATTTCTTATAATCTGTTTATTCCCACGTTTGCAGTTTTTTTTAAGAAATCTTTGAGTCTAAGAAAATTTGGTAGAAGTTGGCCACCTTATTTATTTATGAATATCCCTCAATTATATTCTTACAACCTTTTTAAAAATAATTTTAAAAAAACTTTCCAACCGCTACCCGAAGTAGCATGTAAGGAAATTAGAAATTAGATATTATAATTGGATCAGATTTTTTATATCCGGTTTTCAACAGATTCTCACGTTTCAGGATCCCTTGTGTCCAAAATACTTATGTATATGCAGCCGTGTATTGTTCCTGAGTCATAAAAAAACAAATGTTCAACTATTGTCTGTATGAGCCAATAAGAATATCTCGTCAATAAAATTTGGATATCGAAAAGAGGATTGTTCCGAAGAACATCTCTACGCATCATGTTGTTTTTTCATGAAAATATCTCTACTCACCATTTTCCAATTGGCCCGCTTCAATGGTCCCGAGACCTCCCACTTTTTCTTAGGCTTGAGACCGTGCGGCAAGAGATCGGGCTTGGCCATGCCGGCCAGCGGCACCATTCCCGGAGGCGGTGGTGGGCCCATACCCATCATTGGAGGTGGTGGAGGTCCGCCGCCACCCATACCAGGTGGGGGTGGTGGAGGAGGTGGACCCATGCCACCCATACCTGGAGGTGGGGGTGGCGGTGGAGGACCCATCGAGCCGGGCATAGGTGGGGGAGGTGGGCCGCCACCCATGCCGGGCAGTGGAGGTGGTGGGGGAGGAGCCGGTCCTCCCATACCTGCAAAGATATAATATAGTCAGAATTTATATGTGACAGCATAGTATAATGCACTTGGTGGGCGTGGTGTTCTTCAGGGCTCGGTACTAGACCCGCCTCTCTGGAACATGCTTTACCATGTCATGGATGAGAAGCCACCTATAGGACGATCTCTCACTGATGGTGCGAGTGAGAGGACCCAACGACTGAGAAACACAGGCTGGAACTTGCTCCTGATAAGACATCTAAGCCTATCCTCAAAAGGAAAAAATGTGACCCTGGAGTTTGATGGACATGCCACTATAATAGGAAACACCACGAGTACTTTGAAATGACAACTAACTGCGGCAAGACTGCCATCAAACATATTGAATGTTACCCAGGAAGAATCCAGGGTTAAAAACGCCCTACGCAAGTACTACCCAACAAGTGTGGTTCCAAGAAACTGATGAGACGAACAAAGGCATTGGCTGTCAATTGCTATGTATGAGGCGTCATCATGGATGACTCATGGAATTCAAAAGTGCAGGTGATTTATTGACAACTACCGAAGGCAGTTAGCCCTAAGAGTGATATAAGCCTATGGGACGGTATCAAATGGAGCGGCAAGCTGTCCTTGCCAGTTGAGCAGCAGATGCGTCAAAACAAAGAGGAAACGATGGCTAAGTGCAAACCAAGTTGGAATACGACCAAGAGATGACTAACGTAAAAATCGAGAGCCAATAGCAAAAGTCTTAAACGCATCTATCTTTCTAAGACAAATTTCCTTGTTACGAAACTTTATGCAATAGATAAATATAGACTTGCCGACCTTAATAAGAACAGCTAAAGATAGAAACATTTTTGCAAATGTTATCGCTAATCTCTGCAATGAGACGAAATAAACCATAATTTTTACAGCTTCAAAGAAAAAATGGGATAGGCGCAGATCTAAACCACGCAGCAGTTTTTTTCGTGAAAACGTTCTAATGAAATTACAACACATGAAGAGCCAGTAATAAATTAAACAGGCAAAATGTTTACAATTTCAATCATAACAATATTACTGCCTCCTCGATTTTAACTTTAAGAATTCACAAAAATGTAGCTAACCATCCGGCTTCCTCAACTCGACCTAGTTATAAAGTGGAAGACCAACTGAAAAAAAAAATAGCAATACAAAACTACATGAGCCCAGATTAAGGAGGAATCACCACGATTACGTTACTGGTAAATCTCAGTCGTACAAAAACGCAAGACCAACATCTCATTTAAGCGATGGTGCAATAAAACACTATTTGAAAACAACGGACAAAAACATGTTTCATAATATATTGTTCACTCAAAAATACCTGGTGGTGGAGGGGGAGGTGGAGGAATGTTGACCTTTCCAACTAGAGAAGGATCCAGTTTGCCTGAATTGTTTGTGCCCCCTGTTCTACCTTGGGCCAAATCCAATTTCGCTTCCGCTTCAGTCTTGGCTGCTAATGCCTCCTCCAGCTGTTTCTTCAGACTATCCAGTTCAGCAGTCTCCATCATTGGTTTGTCTAAAATACGTTAATTTACATTTACTATATAAGTCACAATTCTAATCATTCATAAATTTTATTCTCATTTATTTACCTTTGAGTTCGTCTAGAAGTGGTTGAAGATCAATATCGACATGATTCTTTTTAAAATCAGGATCTAAGCCGGACTTGTGCAATACAATTTGCGAAACAACTTCTTCGATCAATTTGAAATAGGCCGGTCTCATATTCACATCGTCTCTAATGAATAAAAGGTGTTGCAGTATGCTGAGGAAATACGGTTCTGATTGTGTTTCCATTGTGACGTTCTTTAATACCTCAAAGCAGTCCTGCATATCGTCCATGTCCAGTCTTACTTTGTCAAAACGTTCGTGCAATTCGTCGGCGTCATTTTCGCGTTGGTTCTCAAATATATCGAATTGAGTTTTTATGAGGGGATTTGTCTCATTTTTTAATTCCTCTGAAACATTATTATAAATAAAATATTGAATACAATGTCTAGCTACATCATCATATCTTACGGAGTTTATCGTAGAGACCATTTCTGACTATTTCATTTCTCAAATGCATTCGGAACTCAAAGTCTTCTGTTTCATTCAACAGTGCATTTATAAATTGGAAACACATACTCTACAAAATAAAATAATATTAAATTAAAATTCGGCAAAACAATAAGGTTATATTATGTTATACCGCATATTTCATTAGCTTTCTCTTCCATTTGGACACTTTCATGGCTTTGACTTACACTTAAAAAACTAACGCAAAACAACATAACAAAAAACTTATTTATTTATATATTATATTAAATCTAAATGTAACTGTCTTTTATGATTTTAATTATTGTTAAGCTTTTACGTAAATATCTCACAACTTCACAATAATCAGCCATGGTGATCATACGAAAACAAAAGAGCACATGGGTTGCATGTGTGGTGTAATACGAGGAACACTGAAATTCCACTAAGCAAATTTCAGGCACTACTTATTGCATTTGCAATTTGGAAATGAAAATACTAAATTGATGAAAAATTTAAAAAAATTGACAGCTCATCAGAGAATTTAATTGTTGAATTTAATTTTATCTTGAATCTAATATTCAGACTCTGCAGATGTTTAATTTATTTCAATACTCTTCTTGGTTTTTTTAAAAGAGTTACGGTTTTTGAATTACAGCAAGTCTGAAATATGTGATACCTAGGTGTATTTCCGCTATGTGGAAGGGGCAATTTTTAATAAAAAAGGTTATATTTAATATTCAATAGCTCTTGATAAAACTCGATTACTTAACTGCAAAAAATATGTTTCATGAAGGCAGTCGTTGTTCTTAAGAAAATTAGTTCAAATGATCGATTTTGTTTATCAAAGCGCTAAATTTTATCAAAGCTTATCAAAGAATGTTTTTGTTATTTTCCAGTTTTTTTACGGATATAACTCATCGCAGGTGGACCAAGAACACTGGCAATGACAAATGAGATCCAGAAGTTGCATTTATATATCTTAGGCGTTCCCTACGTAAGCGCGAGTAGCTCGTTGCGCTCAACTAGATAAGCAAAGCCGCATTTGTTCGAAAGATGTGCGTAAGGAATTTGGCATGATTATTCTGACGAGTTTCATCTCATTTTCCTTGCTTCATGAGGTGAACACTGAACCAGTTTTATGACGTGTTTAAATCAATTGAAAAATGTATACTGAACAGACAAACGAACAGACAGAAACAACATCGAGTTGATAAATAAATGGTTAGGATGATTTATACTCGTGTTTAGGATAAGTTATTGTGTTGCGAAATAAATTAACTTCTTACTGAGTTTAAACGCTATTAGATAACTATTCCTATAATTTGATATATAAAGAGTTAAGCGCTTAAAAATCTTTATTTCTGTACGTCATATCATGTAACTGAGAACACCTATCAAAGCGGACAAGGATTGTGACTTATACGAATCATAAGACACTAATTTGTCATTGCGAAAGTGTGTCCATAACGAAAATTCAGTGAGGAATACAGTTAAATAAAATGTCGAAAGTGAGCACCGACAGGACTATGACGTAATGGCCATTTTCAGAATCTCAGCGGGGAATTCAAAAATTATTTTGTGTTTTATTGTCTATCTACAAATTAAAGATGGTTCTGAAAATAAGACAAGTTCCCAATTACAACTTGGGGCACTATTGTTACATTTTGGTTCTTACAGTTTTCTATGCTTCCAAAATAGGATGGAGCTTTACTTAGAAATTCAATTCTGATCTTTGTAAGTAGCTAGTAGAAAATCACACTGGTCTTTAATAATGCAACATCTATAGCAACTGGAAACTTGACTCAATTTTTAGAACAATAATTTTTTTATTTGCAGATACACACAATTAAACTCTAAAATATTTAGAAAAATAAAGAGATTATTAAAAAAAATCGGATTTTAAAAACTGATTTCTAGATTTGCCATATAAAATTTTTAAAACAATCGCTACGTCATCATCTCAACTAGCCAGTTGTTAGTGTCACATTGTATTTATGTTATTTTTATCTTAATTGAATCTTTAACATGGTGTATACAAAAATACTTCACTCAAACACTCACTGACTACTACTCCACTATTCTTGCCCCAGTTCATTGCCATTATTTACTTGATGAAACTACATATTCCTAGAATCGCCTACAACAGCATCATGATTTGATCGGATAAATCACATAATGGGTTTAAAATTACATTTAATTAAACTGATATTTTGAATTCTAGAAATAATTAATGGATGTTGCATAATGTGATTTTTGGTATCTTAGGACTAATTGGCATTGTCTAAACATCGTTATATATTAAATTTTCAATAATGCTAAATGCTCATAAATATTTTTTGAGCTTTGTCCACATTCCACATCAGTAATAAGTACCTATTGCAATATTATTGTGGACAGTAGCAAGATACTTTTATCAATGTAAGATTTTCATATTCATAATCAAATTTTAGTTATGTACCTACTAGTTTAGTATTTTTGTTAGATACCATGGAAACGATAATATCAAACGTGACCATTTAGTACCGAATCAAGATTTAACAACAGATTGACGGTGTTAAACTTGAAAACCTCGTATTTCATTTCCTAACCTCAATTTAAACGTCAAAACGGACCCCGCTTATTATAGAACTTGTTCCAAAATAAAAACCATTAGCCTAGCCAGGGCTAATGACGTCATGACATGGCATGACGACAAATGACAAAAAAAGTTTAAAAAGAAAGTTTGACAACAAAATTTTAAAATATGTAGATTATTTCAGCATGTGGGTACAAATTAATTCTGTACCAAAAATTATTGGTTTTTTATATATAAAATTTTTAGAGTTATTCTAATCTAAAGGATGGAATTGTTAGGAGTTAACAACAATATTTCGTTTTGTTTTTAAAACTGAATTTGAATCATTCGCATCTGATAGTGATTCAGCTACATGCATAGGCATTATATCAAAGGAAATTATTTTAGAGTTTAATATTATTAATAGTAAAAGAAGAAAATTATAGATACTTATTAGTTTACGTTTTAATGTCAGCACATAACTACATCAAACGCCTAACCTAAACTATGTACTCTGTATGTCAAATCTGCCAACGTTCTCACCAGTACAATAATGCGGCGGATTATGACGTCATTGACCTTGGTGTGTATTTCAAAGCAAGCTCTATATACGCTACTCAAACACCCTTAAGACTACTTCAAAACGAAAGTAAGAACTTTTGAATGATTCAAATATGTCATAACGTCATATTTCAACCAGTCAAAACTTCTATTTCTGTTTTGTTTGCAATGAGTACGTCAGTACTCAGTCCAGATTCACGAAAAAAAAAATACATATTTGGTTTTTGGGGTTAGACATTATGTAGAAATTGTTGAAAATAATCAACCGTATTCATAAATAACTCGTAAGTTCGATACTCGTTTAAATAGTCTTTTTAGTTACTATGGTAAAATTAATATGTGACAGTTATAATATCAAACTAAGCTAGAGACCAACTAGTTTAAATTTATGAATATGGCTGAAGGGCTGAATGTGTTTTATGTGTAAAAAGACGTTACAACTAACAAGTGAAATTTTTGAAAAAAAATTAAAAATAGTTTTTATTGGGCATTTAAGATTTAAACCGTACCGATGAGTACCTACTATTGCTATCCTTTTCTCGATTTTAACTATACTTATGTATATGTGTTTGCCAGCAACAGCAATTCCATAACAAATTACTGTTTGTCTACCACAACACAAAATTAAACTTTAAATTAACAATAACGTCTGACGTCTGACAATTGCGACATAACCATAGACGATCTTCCAGAAAGTACCTATATACGAGAGAACGAGACGTATATATACGCTCCATGCTCCGTGCGTAATTCCAGTGACGGATCCCATTGTCGTTCCATGTCGACAAAATAATGATCTTGGTTGAATGAGATTGAATGAGATAATTATAATTACCAATATTGGATCACACTTAGAGCTTAACAGGCGGCGAGATGTCTGCGATCTAAGTACGAATTCGAAATTTCAAGTCTCTAGACCGTATGGGGCCTGAGAAATCGCTGCGGAGTCCATTGATACAAGAACCGAAAGTAATAAAAACTATTTAAAAAGAGGGGAAGAATGTTATTTAAAGTTTTTTTTAAATCATGGTTTTAAGAGCACGTTTAATTCATTTTACTTCATACTAAATTGAAGAAAAAAAAACAGAAAAACAAGTTCTATTAAAACAATTTCTACATAATTTGAATCAAGAAGCTGAAGAAACCTCAAAAACCAATATTGCAGGTAATTTTTGAATAGACTGGATCCTACTTCTAACCCTATTTGATACATTAAAAAGTAATAATCCGGCCGCAGACTATTGCTAGAATTTACTTTTATTATTTAGCAAGTCTGTAAGATTTAGTATATGGATTTTTGTAAGTTTAGAAATGACAACACGAAGTGTTTCAATACCCAACGAATGGGATTTCGTCATCCCCTGTCTATCTCTTTTTTTGTTTGTAAACTAGGTAAAATAAAATTTTAACGTCATTAAGTCTTCGATCAGATCGGCTGATTGTTATTTTGACGTATGTTATTGTTCTCTTGGGCGTTTAATGTCAAACATTTCTTTTCGAAAGTGATTTAGCCTCTTAACAAATACGTCAGTATTGTCTGTGTTTTGGGGTTAGGTATTAAAATTAAATTCAATCTAATCACATGCGTAAAATGGCACATGACGTCAGGAATCGTGACGAAACCCCATTCGATGGGTATTCAAACTGTAAGTCTATTGAGTTGAAAAATTCTTAGAGGTTCACACACAGCACAACCGTAAGAAGGAGACTAATAGTCTGAATAAAAGAACGGGACCGTTCAAACTAAAGGCGACCAAGAGACTAGATATTTTAGTCGCCTAAATGGGCGCTTCATATCTTATCTATTCTCAAATTCAGTGAAAACGAAGAGGCAAAGAAAATTATCAAGTCTATTATGAGATTTACATATAATTCCAAATCTCCTAGCTCACCTGTAATTCAGCATTATTCGATTTGGTTATACCATTAACAATAGGTAAAAACCTTTCCCTTTGGCACTCTTCTCCTGCGATCGTAATAGCCATTAGGACCTTTTTGACACCCTGTTCATCACCACCTTCATCCAAAAAACATAGTGGTGCTAAAATCTAAAAACATTTTCCATTAAGGTAACTGCAAAATTTAATCTCATCGAGTAATGCGTACCTTTACGGCCTGTATCATCACTTGAGTTTTCTCGTGGTCTAAACATTTTGCAACGATTAAATGGCCTTTGGAATTCTTGTAGAATGCCTTGATGCCAGTCGTATTGTTCATAAATTTTTCCAAGCATCTCAAACATTCCGTTTGAAGCTTTACGTCTTTACTGAAAAATTAAAAACAACATTTATCCACTTTACTAATAACATCAATTATTCAACACTAACCATTTCAGTCCTATTTCTAAGACTTTCAACAATTGACCTAGACCTTCTGAACCAAATTTCTCCACCCAACTAAGAGGATTGTTAGCTAGAGCCACCCTCAGACTCTCCACACAGTTTTGATATTTATACATTTGCGTATACTCTGATGCAAAGTGCTGCTCCAGGTACTTATGATAGTCTTCAGGTTCATTGAATCTATTGCCAGTCTCTTGTTGACCTTTCTTTTTGTTCTGCATCACGAGCATAGCCTTTTTCTGATCAATTGGCATCTCACGAAGAGGCTTCTTCTTGTCGTCGTTCAAATTCATATCACTCTGGAATCCAAACAATAAAATTATAAAACAGTTTAGCTATTTTTAAATGTCAAATGTAATACTTACAAGTAATTCTTCTATCCTCTGATTCACATCCTTATCGGTCATAGTTTCAATCATCTTAAGATAATCTTCGTCTCTGTCAGCCATATCCGTCTCTGAATTTGGTCTTGTTGATTGGGTTGATGTAGGGCGTTGACCGACTGGTTTTCGCGTATTGCCCGTTTTGAACCATGATTCCAGCTGAAAAATGCAAAAAAATATTATGTAATATAAACAAAATACAAAAAATTGCCGAAAAATTATAACGAAATTCATCCAATTCCAATAGTTTTTTTTATATATATCTGTTATAAAATCATACAACTTATTATATGTACCTGGTAAATATAATGAAAACTATTCATTGAATATATTCTATGTTGACTTCCAAGTAGTTCTGAAGTAAGGTTTAACTAGATTTAGATCTGCCTAGTGGACTATTCAACTAGATAAGTTTTATCAGAGGAGGTGATGAATCAATAACAAAAGGTGAATCATTAAAAATATACACATCTATAGATTTTTTCAATAGCTGTTTATCAACCAAGAAGGTAATAAATATTTTTGGATTTAGAGAAGAATGATCGTAAATAATTATAATAAAATGCGGAAGAAATAAATTTTATTATGTTATATTAACATCGCAACTACAGTTTTGATCTATATGTATGGCAATTTTAAACGAGTTCAATTAAATCTATAAACTTTGGTTCAATTAATACAAATAAAAATAATGTTTTCCTACCACAAAATAACGGTTCAGTTCATCATTTTTATGGAAGTTTCGAGTCCCTATTAGAAGTAGACATTAATTAAAATATTCAACTATTACATGATATCAAACAAACTCATTAGCAATTATATATATTGTAACGTGGATAGGTATTCATGTACTTACGGTTGATATTCGTTTATTAATTATTTAAGCTACTACGTTGCTTACAGTAGTTATTGCATGTATATTTCCTTATGTAGTTCTAGAATTATGGTAGAGTTATTCTCGATCCTTCCAGAAATATATGTGAGGTACAATTTGTCATACTATTGTCAGTTTGACAAGGATCTAGAACATTAATTATATGCATCTAGATAACCATAGAACATTCTCGATGAATGTCATGTCATGATTCAGGTATATAAAGCCGTGTCGATCACGGGACAGAGTCAGTCTTATGAAGTCAGTGAGTCAAGTCAGTTGATAACAGTCAGTCTGTGGAAACAGAGGTTAATAGTAGTTCTGTCGGTGAAGACAGTGACAGTATAGATTGTCAAGGTGACAGTTGTACCATAATAGAAGTTCGTGTACTGTGTTTGAAAATAAACCATTAGAAGCAATCTGCGAATTTTGAGTCTTACGCAAGTGAACTCACCCCACAACGTTTAGCACAGGGTTAAACGTTACAATTGGTGTCAGAGAAAGGGATCTTCGCATTTTGCTGAGACTATATGGTGAATACCAGATCCAAAGATTACGTCGAAATGGCAAATATTCAAGATTTAATAGAGTTCCTGAAAAAGAATAACGAAGAACAAGAAACAAAAATGAATCAATTCCTAGAAAATCAAGAAAGAAGTAGACAAGAACAAGAAACAAAAATAAGTCAAATTCTAGAAAATCAAGAAAGAAATAGACAACAAGATAAAGAAGAACAAGAAAGAATTAGACAAGAACAAGAAGCAAAAATGAATCAATTTCTGGAAAACCAAGAAAGAATTAGACAACAAGAAAAAGAAGAACGAGAAAGAATTAGACAACAGGAAAAAGAAGAACAAGAAACAAGAATAAGACAAATCTTAGAAGAACAAGCAAGAGTGCGACAAGAAGATAAACAGAAAGTTGACCAGAAATTAGAGAAAGTTGACCAAAAATTAGAGAAAGTTCAAGAAGAAGTTGAACAGAAATTATAGAAAGTTCAAGAAAGTTTTGATCAAAAATTTCAATTAATAGAAGAGAAAATGTTGCAAACGAAACCTGAAGTGCCTCTGAGAAGATCGTCCAATGAAATTCAATATGGTGTAGTTAATCCAGTAAAAATTGAAACCCCAAAATTCGATGGTAAACAGTCTTGGTATACATATAAAAAACAATTTGATGCTGCTGCTTTGGCTAGTGGTTGGTCAGATGAAGAGAAGGCCACTGCATTGATCTTGGCTCTACGTGGTGATGCATTGGAAATCTTAAATAAACAGGAATGATTTCATAGATTGCTGACTATGAAATCTTTCCTGTTTGTGGTTAATTTTATATAAATTCACGAATATTGCCCCGACGAAGAGAATAAACATTCTCGAAAGCTTGGCATAATCCAAAGAATTTTATTTATTAAATGACTGCATCCCCAACAAAAATCTATTTTATTATATATATATATATTCAAATTTTATCTCTGGTCTACCGATTTTGATGAAAATTCATATGTATGGGGTCTAGAGTGTATTGAATCGATTGGTTGTATTCACATTCACATTAAAAATCGTTTTCAGCAATTAATATTCTTATTTTACCACCCATACAGATTATAACAAATATGTGGGTATGAGCCCATTAACATCGTACGACATAAGTAGCTCATTGGTTGAGCTTTCGCTTGTTAGCCTGGAGATCCTCGGTTCGTATCCACATCAACTTAGATTTTTTTTACAAAACCCATTTTTTGTAAATAAAAGGTATTAATTTGAGTCTCTTATAATTTAAGCGGAAATGTTCGAGGGTGTCACCTTCGAGGTCCATAAACTTTTTCATGAATGATTCGGCAGATTTGGATAAAAAATTGCAAAAAGGGGTTTTAAGAGCCGAGAAATCGATTGGCGTTACTTGTATTTTTAATGGATGTGACCCTCGAGGGGTCACACTAGCTATTTTGGGAATAGCTCCGCAAATTGCTATAAAAATTTTAGTACGGGGTTTGGGGGTTGATCAGACATTGGTGATACAGCTGAGTTCTGGTATATTTCACATTCATATTTTATGTGAACGATAAAATCAATATTGACCGATCTACTAAAAATAGGTATGCACATAAACATGCTTATTACCCACTCTAAATCCTGTGTTACCCGAGCAAAGCTCGGTCGCCCAGATATTTAAATAGGTAAAATACAACTTTCTACTGGCCGTCAGATTATGTTTATATTATTATTAAGTACATACAGACAGACAGAAAGACGTGATAAAATGGAATCTATATTCTAAGTTAGACCTTCAGCAATACATCCGTGAAAATTACCTTTAATTATATGTATCTTTGCGTGATACTTGTACAAACATACAAAAATGCAGACAGACGCAATAAAATGTAGCCTATATTTTTTGTAAGACTTGTAGTGATACATCCGTGAAAACTGCATTGATTTTCGCGTGCCTTCGCATAAAAACATACAGACGGACAGACAAAAAATCTGAGAAATGTTTGTTTTGGCTTCTGTTGCTCTAATAAAGACCCCCATATTATTTTTTCTTAAATATATTTAATGTACAGACATCGGCCTGTTACAATTTTATTATATGTCACTGCGACCTTGAGGTTTATAGAATGTATAGATGTATAGATTGTATTATGTAGTATACCCTTAGCAGGGTAAAAACTTCATTCTTATCGATCTAATGGAAAGTTTTTAAGGATACACACATTCTGCTGGTTTTCAACAATATAATACTAATGTAATACCAAAATAGCATTGATATCATATCAGCATTTCTAGCAAATTTCCCCGAGTTGACAGATATCATAAATCTGTAATTCCCTACGACTCTGGATTCCACTGAAACTTGACAGTTATACATAATTTTAAGATAATTTTTATTGTCGCCAACCAATTTATGTTGATTCAACGCCAACAGTTTCAGTCTTCAAATATTTTCTGACTATTTTTTTCGCGAATTATTTTTTCTTTAGATCCATACTTCCTACTATTCCTATAATCATACAGATAATGAGTTTCTAAGATATCATAAATAAAGACGGGTGTACTTATTGAATATTAATTTTATCGATATTCAAATATGTAGTATCAACATAACGATGTTTGGTAGAGTTTTGTAAACATTTAAATATAAATATATAATATAAACAAATAAATTGATTTAGTATGTTAATTTTTCGCCGAAATATCAAAATGATTTATCAATGATGTTTTCAATATCTTCAAGCAATGCATTCATATATATACCATAAAATAAAAAACAACATGAATCATACGCCTATAATAATGTACGAACAAGTGTGACATAATCATCTAAAAATAATGATTTTTCAAAAAAAAACAATGTTAATGATGCATAACAGGTTACCTATGTATTTAATATGAATGAAAAGTAAGACTTGCAAGATTATCTGAAATTTCTGCATCTAATCAAAGAGACATTAACAATTATAAACAGCAATTTCATATCAGCTGGGATTTACTGCTAATATAAGTCAATTGAACATTTTACGGTTTATTTTTGACCGACTTTGAGAAACGGAGTAGGTATACAATATTCATGTGTAAACGTTCGCCAATATTGATGACTCTTTTTCCATTGGAAAGAGGAGTGTTGGTCTCATATTTTTTGTCAAAATCCAATATGTCCTATCCAAAAAATAACCTTATAAGGGATGGAGAAGATTTTTTTTTTAAATGTAATGTTATCTGGCAAGCAGGCAATAAAAGAGAACAGACTAATTAAACACAAATAAATATAAAAAAAATTGAACCAACTTTATTAGTTAAGGCCCTGAAAAATACAAAATCCTATTGGTGCTGATACTTTTGAAGTTGGTACCAAAAGCCTTTCATTTACCTACAACTGCACTATTTGAATATTAGAAGTGTGTACCTATAAAATTAACCTTTCAATTTTTTTGTGCACCAACTAATAAAGTCGGTTCTATTTTTATAATACTTACTTCTCTATTAACTAAAGGAGGTAATAATAAGTATTTTTGAAGCAACGCCAAAGTTTAATAAATCCTCAATTTATGAGAGAACAAAATTATGTCATCGTCGGATACGCATATCCTTGAATCAGCTGCTCCTCACTATAAAATATTGCATCTTAAATCATGCATTAGTCAAAATATTCTCAACCCGTTTTTTTTATTATTTTCAACTACGTGGAACAGTATTTAGCACGATCAGAAGTTCCAATATTAGATATGATTTAACTCGAATTAAGTACAATAAAAAAAGTACATATTTTCCTATAACATTATCTCAATTTTAAGCACGTTATCTCAGTAATAAAAATCACGTTGAACTTGAAAAAAACAAGCAGAACCTATATTTTCATCTTCAGATCTTTTAATTGAAAATATAAGGTTATGTAATATAGGCATAGATATATTTTCCGACCAACTTTCAAATTGGTAAGACGTTGTATGAATACCTGATAAAAATTTCAATCAATTGTTATGAACAGGATATTTGTGGCATAAATTTCTACGTGCAATATTTGAGTTAGACGATGGATTTGATTCATTGATTATTTTGTATTTTTGACCGACGAACCGCGAACGGAGGAGGTATACAATTCGACTGTCTGCTTTTTTGGTTCGTGCGCGCCTTTTATATAGTAAACGAGCTCCGATTTTGATGATTTTGGATTCATTTGGAAGGGGAGGCTAGAGAAATGGTCCCATATTCATAAAACGCAAATCCGAAATCTCCTTCCCTCCGAAAACCGCCCCTGAAGGGGTGGTGGGGCGAATAACTGCAACCGCACAACTTCAAAAGTAACAGCACCAATAGAATTAATATTGTTTTATACTTTTCTGTGCATCAGCTAATAACGTCGGTCCATTTTTTTTAAATATTTTTAATGAATGAAACAGACAAACAAATTGAAAAAAACTCACCACTTGAGAACGGCAAATTATTTGTTTAATGGTTTATAATAGTCGGGATACGGTTTTCAGGGAAAAAAACTGAAAAATCTACCGGAGAACTCGAAAAAAATCTGAATGAGTGAAACTGAATTCATGGAACAACATATTTGGTTGATTCTTTTTTGTTTGTTACTTATGCTTCCGGAATGGAAATCACTCATGTGAATGTTCTCAATTGAGAAAAATGGAAGATTTGGAAAAACCCATTTGTTTCGCAATTTGTCCAACAAATTTTGAAGTGGTGCAGTTGTAAGTAATTATGACATTTGGCACCAACCAACCAAAAGTACATACCAGCACCAAAGGAATTAACATTATTTTTATTTTCTGTTCACCAAAAAAAAGGAAGGTCCTATTTTGTATAACAAGTGTCTGTTTGTAATATCAAAATAACATATTTTAACTAATTGCATATATATATATATATATATATATATATATATATATATATATATATATATATATATATATGTGTGTGTGTGTGTGTGTGTGTGTGTCACTCATAACAAAACAATATTTTTTAAATTTTTGTCTGTCTGTTTGTTTGTTTCGGATAATCTCTGTAACGGCTGGACCGATTCCGACGGGATTTTCACTGACAGGTAGCTAATGTTATAAGGAATAACTTAGACTTTTATTTTAGAAAAAATCTATACAAACAAATAAAATCGAAGTGAATGTTTGTCATTTCAAAATAAGAAGTTTTAACTAATTGCATATGGAAGTACATGTCACTAACGGCTAAACCGATTCTGACAGGATTTCACTGAGAGGTAGCGCGGACGAAGCCGCTAGTAACAGCTAAAATTGTTAAACGTACATTTATGTTCTCGGATTACAAAATATGGTGCTAACAATCTTGCACATTCCTAATGTAACTAGGAAACCCTTGATTTTTTTGAAAAATGATTGATAATTTTTGCTGGAAATTATATTTTCTCATAATATTCAATTTTCGAAGAAAATGTCTAAAGCACCTTTTTTGTGGATACTTTTGGGAGGAGGGACGTATTGGATTTTTACAAAAAAATATAGGACCATCTCAAAACACTCCTCTTTCCAATAAAAAAAGAATTATCAAAATCGGTGGAGGTTTACTATGTCAGTCAAAAATAGGGAATGAAATGTTTAATGTTAATTATTTCGGTTAAAAACTGTCACAGATAATTCGTAAATTGATAAAACAATTAGAGTGAAATTTGAAATATCTTGAAAGTATCAGAAATAAAAATAAATGTTTTTTACAAAAAATTGGACCGACTTTATTAGATGGTGCACTGAAAAATACAAAATAATATTAATTCTATTGGTGCTGTTACTTTTCAAGTTGTGCAGTTGCAGTTAGATTGAGAACTTTTGGCACTAACTTCACTAGTACCTGCATCAATAGAAGTAATATTATTTTGTATTATTCAGTGCACTAACTAATAACGTCGGTCCATTTTTTTGTAAAAAATATTTATTTCACACTTTTGAGTGTAACATTAGTCCCGAAAATCGTTGAACGTTCATTATCTCGAAACATCGCTGCGGAAATAAGTATTTTAGATTTAACATTCCACCACCGATGTAACTCGAAAACCGTAACTGTAAGGAAAAAATGTTCATTATAAATGTAGCTACAAATAATTAGGTATCTCATGTAGTATTCATATATTTTTAATTTTCAAAAGAAATCTCCCTTTCCACAGCAAAAATACATATATTTGAGAATTTAACATGCCTCTATCTCGAAAACCGTAACTCTTTCAAAAAAAATGTTCAATTTAAACGTTTCCGGATATTGTCCTATCTTTAATTATACCACCTCAGATTTTCGAATTTCGAGAGAATTTCCCCTCCACCCCCTTCGGGGGCGATTTTCGGAAGGCAGGAGATTTCGGATTTCCGGATTTTATGAATATGGGACCATTTCTCAAGCTTCCTCTTTCAAATGAATCAAAAATCATCAAAATCAGAGTACTACGATAACTATATAAAAAGCGCACACAAACCCAAAAAAAAGCACACACTCGAATTGTATACCTCCTCGGTTCGGGGTTCATCGTTCAAAAATAGCCAATTGCGAGTATTGGTCGCATGGGACGGGTTCCCTACTTATGATTGTCATGTAAAGGGGAATGGTCAATTTTCATATTTTCCTCAATTTCTTCTATGCCTTTTATTTTAGGATAACTGCAACCTTTCATTTGATATAGGACATGATGTGCTGGATGTTTCCGTTTTTTCTATTTTGCTTCACAAAATAGGCAGTGATCATTTAAAATTGGCTCTGATTTTTAATAGAATTTCGCAGTTCAATTCCAAAATATGTGTGTTTCACTAAGAAAACAAGGTAGGTGGACATTTTTTATACAAAACTTTACTTAAAATCTCGATAAAGTCTAGACTCTAGAAGCCACAATACAATCCTCATTTCAAAAGCAAAAAATGGTAATATTGTTTATTTTGGTTATTAACAACTAAATCATGTCCAGTCAGGTATGTGGCCCTTGTCCTTTGTTACAGGTAAAAATTATAACATGAAGTGAATGCTTAGGAGTTATTTGAAAATGTCAACAAAGAAAGAAGAAAATATTAAATATAGAAGCAACATTATTAGTTGGTGCACTAGAAAAATATAAAATAATATTTATTCTATTGGCGACCATAATTTTGAAGTTTTGCTGTTATAGGTAAATAGACGACTTCACCAGTGACCGTGAAAAGTACCAGGAACAAATAGACTTATTAATATATATTTTTTTCAATTTTACCGCAATACGATCGCAATACACACATTTATATAGGAATACCTAAAAATAATTTCAGAGAAAAACTATCCCCGTAAAAGATTTTTTCAAGGGTGAAGGAAAAATTGTATTTTGAAAATTCCAATTAAAAAAAACATTTTGAAATTGGACCCGGCTCTCAGATGCCACTGATTCAATGTTAGCTATTTTTCACTAGATTTGGACGATATATAAATAAACGTAACCTAAGATGAAGTTTCACTCTTAATACAGTTACTGATTTTTGTTGCTAATTTGATTGTTGATAATGTTTCAAAATGTCAAAATTATTCATTCATTCACTAACCAAAAAGTTCATGCAACGTTTAATAGGACAAGCAACAAGAAAATAGAGAAAAAAAAACGCAGTCATTTCAATGCAAATCAGTGAAATAAATCAGCATTCGTTCCCGTTAGCTTTTGCCGGAAGAAAATTTAGCAGTGTCAAGATTAGGATATTACATATTATACAATCTATATTACATATTATACAATCTATACAGTGTGGAATTTAGTTGACGGATAAATTAAATAAGTGTGTTAAATATATTTACAGGATAACAATCTCGAAGGGGTACGACGATTTTACTTATTTATTACCACTTCATTTTTATCTTGTTTCGTCTTTTGCTTTTAAAGTTATTACGTATATTTATTTCAAATAACAACCTATAATTTTGAATCTTCATTCTGGTAGTACCTACCTTTTATTTTCTCTTTAACGATATAATACGTTTAATATATTACATTTAAAAAAACTGCAACTTATTGCATATTTTTTCAATGTTCAAATTCAAAACATTAATATTTGAATAGAAGAAATGTTCGTTATTTCAAATTTAAAGCCTTATTTAATTTTTTGCTTAAATGTAACACATCATAAGGTTTATACCGTTGAAAATAAATTAATCAGAAAGAGTCAAAATCAATATTTAAAAATATAGATTGTTGTTTAAAAGAAATACTAATAACGTCATATTTTAAAAACAAAAGACGAAACAAGGTGAAAATTAATTTAAGTAAAATCATGGAGATTTATTCCAGTAAGTACATTTAACAAATTTATCAAACTGACCCGCTACTCAATTTCCACACTGTAATATCAAACTGACCCGTTACTTAATTTCCACACTGTAAATTCGTAAACATTACTTTCACAACGTCTGCAATTACCATCGGTTTGAACCTTTATCACACTTATTAGGCGCTATTACGTGACTTGGCTTTCAATTACCGTAATATATTTTTTTAATTTATGGAGAGATAATTTTCAAATGCATTCTCGTTAATTTCCAAATTTATAATAGATACCTACATTAATTTGTTTATGGAAGATGGTTTTTCGAAAAAAAAAAAATTGATAATGATGAATAATTGCAATCAAAAAGTCATACACATATTTTATATACAATTCGACTGAATATTTTTTTGTTTGGTAAACGAGCACCGATTTTGACGATTCTTTTAGGTAAATTTCTTATAGAAATGTACCTATTGCGATCGTTCACACTTTTGAATTTCGAAAAAATTTCAACGGCATGTTGTTGTATGTCGATGAGTTAGTCCAAAAAAACATTTGGTTCAAAAGTTTATATATATATATATATATATATATATATATGGGATATTATGAAATTTGTTAACACGATAGAGGTCGCAGTTTTGAAGGTATCAAGTTCAAATTTGCTACAAAAATCAGTCTCTCAAATATCTCGGTCGAGTTCGTTATTGGGCAATATCGGGTAAGTAGTTTCAAAATGGCGACCATTCAAACATTTCAAAAAATTATCAAAAAAGAACCGTAGTGTAAATATTATCAAAAACAATTTTAGTTAATAGATATAATCAGTACCTACAACTTTTTTTCAAAGCAATTTTTCATAAAATACACAGGTAAAAAGAATAAAAATTAATAAAGAAAAATAACAAATATTGATAAAACATGAACACTCAATATAAATTTGATGTAATTGTACATTTTCTGGAGATCTTAATATAGACCCTGATTAAAAAAAATATAGTATATTTATTGAAAAGAAATAGACGAAAAAAAAATTCTGCCTTGAAGTGGAACTCGGACCCTGTCTGTTATATATTCAACAGCCAAAACAAAAACCTCTAACCGCAAGGCTATGACACATACGACAATTATTTGTAATAACATTTAGGTATACCAATGAAAAGGTTGTTCAAATTTCAATTCAATGAATTTTGAAAAATTTACCTTTCCGCTGACTACAGGCCATCGGGATTTTTTTTATTTGAAAGAGCAAGATTGAGAGGTAGTCCCATATTTAAATTTTCAGGGTTTTATTAAGCTCTTCCCTTCGAATGCTAGAAATTTATTTATTTATTTTTTCAATTGAAACTTAGGCACTCTTACACTCGAGTAGTACAGTGCCCGCTTTTTTATCTTCTTCAGTAACTAATAACGAAATTAACAAATTAATATATTTTCTTGTAGGAAATTGAAATATTAAGAAAAATCATAATTGATTATTTGAATTTTAGTCCCAGGAGGCGTGTGTGTTATTTACCAATCAAAATTTTGAAATAAATTACTAGTGCCGTATAGAGCAAAATCAAAATATAAGGGCGATAATCTTGAAATTTTAATTTAAATATTGAGGTTTAATTATCTGCAGACGTGACATATTTCAAAAATTGTAGCTTTGTTAAAACAAATCCTACCAGAGTTCCAAGCAGGTAATTTACGATTGATTATTGAAATGTGACTAAATTTAATTATCATTATTGAACGTAATCCATTCATTTGTGTCTCCAAGACATCGATAACTTGATGTATAAGGATGTTAGTTTTTTTTTAATTGATTAATAATAATAATAATAACGTTTATTAACAATATAAGAATAACAAATAATAGTTTGTCAATAAACAACAAATAACCTACGAGAGTCTTAAGTCTGTATGTAGGTGGTAATACATATTACATGAATTATTATTTTATCATTAATTATTATAAATTTAAGTATCAGAAGTTGATACAATAATTTGTATAGAAACAGAAGAAATGGCGTTCAGTCGTGTCCGGATTTTGATACAAGCGAAGATAATATATGATTTTTATTATTTGTTGGAGCAGTAATAACGAAATAATTAGAAGGACATAATATTATGAAAGCCAAAATGTATTGATACGAAACATATTGTTTCGTGTGAGACGTGATAAATGTTGAGAAAGTAACTGGCCTATATTAAAGATTCCTTCAATTATAAATTAGGTATAAAATAAACTCAGAGAAAAACAACATAATTGTCTGTTGTTATACTGCGGGTGCAATGAATTCAATTTAAATTTGTTATCAAACAAAATCGAGTAAAATTTTTCAGTTTTTGGTATAACTTCAAACAGGAACTGTAAGTAATTTATTTCTATATCAAAACGTGATTCTTATTCTCAGTACTCTAGCAAACCACTGAATCCTTCTGAATTACCATATTTTTTTATAAGAGGAAAACACTCACAGATTAATTGTACTTTGTACTAATACCGAATAGAACAACATAAATAGAACGTTTGAATGACATCGGTAAAGTCTGAAATATGTGATATGAGTTTTTCCGCTGGTGGAAGGGACAATTTTTTCGAAAATTGAAAATATGTGACAGCCAAATTAAAGAAGATATATGTAGCAAAAGTTAAATTGAACATTTTTAACAGGCTTTTTTATTAGCTTGATATGTATGTATGTAACGGAATCTTTGGACACGATTTTCCCCCACTTAAAAATATCGGACCGACTTGAAACTTTGGATACTTCTAAAGGACCGATGACAATACAATAATTTCATGTTGTGTAATTGCGAGTGGGGCTCCTTGATGGGGGGGTTCCATACTTATATGTCTGAGCTGTATGGATGGATTCTCGTGGAATTGTCGATATGCATGTGTGTTGGTAGGATATGTGATGGTGTGTGAGTGCGAGTAGGACTTTTTGATGAAGGGTCTCATACCTATACCCGTCGGAGTTATATGGATGGATTTTTGTGGAATTTTCGATATGAATGTGTGTTCTAGGATTTGTGATGGAGTTTAAGAGTGGGTCCATTTGGTGGAGGGTTCCATACCATCCTCTTATATATGACTATGATTGTTTATATCTCACTGCCTACATTCGTGCATCGCTTTAATAGAAAACCGAACTAAAAAGTAGAAAATAAATAATAATTCAAAAAAACTAAAATACACGCTTTAATAGCAAACCAAACTACAAATTATAAAATAAATAAGATATCATTTTAATGTAAAAAAAAGCGTGGTGTGCTTTCTAAGTGAATTTTATTTTGGTTCTACTTATATCCGTATCTATCAACATAAAATATTTACATCAATGGACATCAAGCAACCCATGCTTTTTACATTAAAATGATATCTTATTTATTTTATATTAAGGTACATTTCTATAAGAAATTTACCTATTGCGATCGTTCACACTTTTGAATTTCGAAAAAAATTCAACGGCATGTTGTTATATGTCTATGAGTAAGTCCAAAAAAAGATTTGGTTCAAAAGTTACATATGGGATAATACGAAATTTGTCAACACGATAGAGGTCGCAGTTTTAGAGGTATCAAGTTCAAATTTGCTACAAAAATCAATCTCTTAAATATCACTGCCGAGTTCGTTATTGGGCAATATCGGGTAAGTAGTTTCAAAATGGCGACCGTTCAATCATTTAAAAAATTATCAAAAAAGAGCCGTAGTGTAAATATCTTCAAAAATAATTTTAGGTTATAGATATAATCAGTACCTACAACTTTTGTTCGAAGCAATTTTCCATAAAATGCACAGATAAAAAAATAAAAATTAATAAAGAAAAATAAGAAATATTGATAAAACATGAACACTCAATATAAATTTGATGTAACTGTACATTTTCTGGAGATTCTAATATAGACCCTGATTAAAAAATATATAGTATATTTATTGAAAAGAAATAGGCGAAAAAAAAAATCAGACTTGAAGTGGAACGCGAACCCTGTCTGCTTTATATAGCCGAAACAAAAACCTCTGACCGCAAGGCTATGACATATACGGCAATTTTATGTAATAACATGTAGGTATACCAATAAAAAAGGTTGTTCAAATTTCAATTCAATGAATTTTGAGAAATTTACCTTTCCGCTGGCTACAGGCCATCGGGATTTGTTTTTAGTTTGGTTTGCTATAAAAGCGTGTTTTTCATTTTTTTAAACTATTATATTTCAAAAGATTTACAGTTTTCGAGTTACAGCAGTAGTCTTAAATATGTATATAATAACAAGTACAAGCTAGGCCTATACATGGGTAATAGGATAAGGATAAGTACTATCTTCCTTAGTATTAGTGAACGTTCAACAATTTTCATGATTAATGTTACACTGAAAAGTGTGAAATAAATATTTGAAAGAAATAATATTAATTCTATTGGTGCTGGTAATTTTGAAGTTGTGCCGTTGTAGGTTGTTGTTTCCGGCACCAACTACAAAAGTAGATACCTCAATTAAAATAGCCACATACCAAACTTTATAAAAATCGAACGAATCGTTGTTGAAAATTGTCTTCCAACTTTTTAGCTTTCTCACAGGCAAACGAATTTTGGCTCAATCGGCTAATTTTGATCTCACCAACATATAAGTAGATCTACGCACACGGAATTTTGGGAATAATTTGTGTGATAAGGAAACAATAGTGTCTGCAGTCTGCAGTACAAAAAGTAACATAGCTTTTATTTTGATTTCTGACAGATTTGCAAAAGAAGTTTCTGAATAAAGTTTTTGCAGATTAATTGGGAGATACATACATGTTTTTAAATGGCAAACCCTGTATATTGTTTTGTTTTCTCGTAATTTAAACTAAGTACATTATGAAAACAGTTTTACTACCAAAATTATTTACAAGAACAAATTTTCATATTTTTTCAATAGGATAATCAAAATGAATGTTTTGTTCTATTTGGCGATATTCAAGTTCATCATAAAAACCTGATATGGCATTAGGCCATTGCTCAATCGTTGTTTGATTGGTTGTTGTTACCTATCAGTTTTCTATTTCATCAAGATTATCAAGTTTTGTTTTGTTAAATAATATACCTATAAAAATAGATTATTTATAATGGCCACCCATTTGGTATTTTTGAATTATTCGTGCTCATAACTTGATTGATTTCAGAAAACTTTTATTTGAAACTTTTTTCAAACCTAATCAGAAATCTAAATATGTAGAAGCAAATTCTTATTTTTTGTCCACACTGTATAATAAGAATATAATTAAAATATAAATTAGACAGGTTAAAAATAACCAATCGAAAAGAGAATTGCATTTTTTCTAAATTTACTCACATATCCATACATGATTTATAAGGAGGATTTTTTTCAATTTTTATGGAACATAACAAAACAACACAAGCACTCACAAAGACAGCAGTTTCACAAAAATAGACACTCACACGATACTTTTATATACTTATACGCTTTATATTATTGGTTATTATTTGAAGATTTAACGTAGGTGGTTGTGAATTTATTTTTAAAAACAACGGAAAATATTTAAAAATGTCACTTGGCACAAGCGCGCACGAGCACGAAGAAGAAGCAACTCAAGCGCCTTCAGTTGTTTTCTCAGTGGATTGGTGCTAAGGTTCCACCGAAGTGAATAATGAAAATAAGCCAGTGGTGGTGTTTATTAATTGTTATGACATCAGAAGCAGTGGTGTCTCTGCTAAAAGGGGCAATCGGATCAAATACATATTATTGTTATACAAACAGCAAATATGTACCTATTAAATGTTAATGACTTCTCACTTGTGAGCCACATTCTATTTGTCTACTGTCAAAAATTTCAACACATTAATCAAAGAAGTAACGACTATAACGACTCCATGAAATTTAACTAAACTTTCATGGCAGGTGTTGCAAAAAATGAAGTATCCTAAACGTGAGCAAAGGGACAAAACTGACAATCGTGAAACAACATGAATATCTAGATATATGTCATATTCGCTCTCAGATTAATGAGTTGTCACGTGCGTTGCAAAATCACGATTGTAATCATGGCAAAAATACATGTTCTGGCATAAAGTGCAAATAGAATCTTGAATAATTCATAAAGACAAGTTTTATGTCTATAACTTTGAATGCATTCGGAATTGCGGAAGGTCATGAGTACAGCATCACATAACGAACAAATGTTATATAAGCACAAAATTTCAAATTTTCAGATAAAATCTGAAATACTCTGTATCACCCAGTATATGTTAACATTTTTGGGATCGGGAAGAAGTGTAGATTCTGAATTAAAAATAAAATATAGAGTATTCCATAAAAAAAAAAAAACAAAAATGATCTGCAAACATCTCAGGGAGCATCCTGTATATTTCTAGATAATTTCAAAACATCAAGGTTAACAGTGCCTACAATTTTTATATATATTTTTTGATATCCTCTGTATTAACGAAGATACACGTGGACACACCGAAAACTCTGAGTATATTCAAACTTAAAAAAATATTATTTATTGACATATAACACTTTCGCTGAAATTCTTTCTAAATTCGAAATAGCGGACGATTGCAATAGGTACATTTCTATAGAAATTTACTTATAAATATTTTTTGAAAAAGATTGGACCGACTTTATAAGTTGTTGCACTGAAAAATACAAAATAATATTAATTCTATTGGTGCTGGTTCTTTTGGAGTTGGTGCCTACAACAACAAACTACAACGGCACAACTTCAAAATTACCAGCCATTACCACCAATAGAATTAATATTATTTTGTATTTTTCAGTGCAACAACTGATAAAGTCGGTCCAATTTTTTGTAAAAAATATTTATTTCACATTTTGAGTGTAAAATTAGTCATGGAAATTGTTGAACGTTCACAATACCCAAAAAGATATAGGTAGGTTTAGCTTGTACATAGCGGAAATGCGCATAACACATATTTCAGACTTTACCATTACGAAACTCGGAAACAGTGACTCGTTTCAAAAAATGTCCAATTTAAAAATTTCCGGATAAGGTCTCCTTTCTAATTTTCAAATCTCGAATTTTCGATTTTCGCAAAAATTTGCACCTTCCACATAGCTGAAACACATATTTCAGACTGTAGCGCGGAAACGTATGATTATTTTTTAAAATTTTCAATTTAAACATTTCCGGATATGGAATTTTCATTCATTCTGTCGTCTCGGATTTTCAATTTTTGAGAAAAATAGCCCCCTCCACCCCCTTTGGGAGTGGTTTTTGGAGGGAAGGAGATTTTGGATTTGACTTTTCTCAATATGGGACCAACTCTCCTCTTTCGAATGAAACAAAAATCGTCTAAATCGGAGTAAGTTTACTATGCAAAACGCGCGAACAGCCATAAAAAAAAGCAATCTTACAACCGAATTGTATACCTTCTCCTTTTTTTGAAGTCGGTCAAAAAAAGGAAACATACTGACTAATAATTCTATACCTCCATTCTGGCGCAGTCCAATTTGACGGATCTACCTATATAAATCTCGATTCTGATATATAACTTATGGATACGGGGAACTGAGAAAAATAAATTCTATGTAGCATCATCGATCAAACTTTATTAAACAGACAAAGAGAATGACATTATTTATCTATCAAGGGACACCCAGTCAAATTGATCTATATTCTTAATTATAAACAAATATTGGACAAAGAATTGAACAGGATGGTGTAAAGTAGATCGACATAGATAAGTTATTTCAAGCGAATCTAGCATCCTAGTTCTTTTAAGTCTAATGGAAATAAGAATAATATATCAACATTCACTGTAAAAGATCCAAGTGGATACGCCACTGTCACGTCCCCGACAGTCATATGTTTGAATGTTATTGGAACCAACATTGAAACAAAAACGTATCGTTGACATCATTATGGTAATGAGAGTGGTTAGATCACTTTTCAACCGTCGAAGATTTAAGTTCATGTTTATATAGATTTATATTTATATGTATATGCGAGCAACAAACAAACACAAAGCCGTCAAGAAAAGACCAAGTAAGTTAGGAGCATAGGTCAAGAGAATAACAACCATGTTGGTGAGTATAGTATAGAGGCCAAAACTATCTTGACTTTTGTTCGGTTAGTCACGCTATTAGCATTTAGTTATGCCCCCTCACAGGTACGACTGAAATAGAAAGCCAATTTTTCTTGGAAAAGGATGACTTCCATTTGAATAAACTTTTAATCGGATACTTAACACACAAAGGCAAAACATGAGTTTATCTCACAACATTTGTAACTCACAACCCGTTTACCATAACACATTACACAAAATTTAGAGGGTTTCTAAATTCAAAAATGAAGTTTCATCTTACGTTTGCCTGTTATTCAACTACAAATCACTTATTTCATAACAACAGAAATACTTATTATGGAACTACAAATTTATGAGGTATACCGAATAGATTAATATAGGGGTTGCTATCTCTCGCAATCTCATATATAAAAGTAGCAATAATAAAAAAATATATTGAGAGTCGAAATGAACTCCACACCACAGTAATACCTATATAAATATCAATAATTTGCAAGCATCTGAATAGGTACACACACATTGCGATAAAACATTTCTTACCTCTAGTGGAGGGGCTTTCGGTTTTTTTTTTCTAAAAGAGAAACCCAAACTTCTAGATTTCTTTGGTTGAGGCTTTTTGTCATCCATTATTCACAGATCTCCCTCAAATTAATATGAACAATCGTATCAATATTGAGCCTGAGGTAATTACAAATTTCTTTACTCATGGTAGAGATAAGATAAGGTTTTATTGCTTATATGATACCAATGAATAGCAAATATCTATACAAATCCAACTTATTTATGATATTATGTAGAGATAAGAATAACCAGTAACGGTTGAGATAAAATACTTACGAAACTCCCAGATTTGACCCTTTCTTGGCGAGACATCTTCTTCTTTTCATTGATAAGTGAGTAGTCCAAAAGCTGCAAAAAATTTGAGGAATTTGAATTGCCTTATATTTACTTGATATCCACATTATAAAATAAGATTTAAATAGATATGTATCAAGATATACCCAAACTTTTATAATAAATTCACAAAATATTTACAAATAGTAATTTATCAAAAGAATGTCTTACCTTTCCCGATAAACACGATTTATCTTGTTTTGACCACCATTTTTAGTTCGATAACGATAACATATCCGATTCAACAAGTTGTTGATATTGTACCGTTATAAAATTAACCACTATTTCTAATTCCTGTTGCTAAATTATAACTTCGTCAAAGAAGGGATTAAAGTGGCCTATTTTTTATAATCACAAATTTAATTTACTTCCTAAGAAGTATTTTAGCCATTAAAATGTATTGAACGTATCGCAGTTTATTCACAGTTTTAAATCGTATAAGAATTTCCTCCAGGGCATAACATGGAACCAAACGGAAAACGGAAGCTTCAATCACTTTATCACTGATTCCAGCAGACTTATCGTTCAAGGATACAAATGTGAGAATCAGGAATGTTGTGTTTGGTGTTTTTAGAACATATAATTTCTTTTACAAAAAAATCTTATTTTCAAGTTTTGGTTCATTTCTTCGGAATTGAAAGGTGGTTCATTAATTATTACGTCATGAAAGTTGATAAAGGTGTCAAAGGAATGATATATATTTGTCATCTGTCGAATGTCAAAATGTCTGGAATAGACACGGAAATTTTTTTATTTCTACGCTATAGAATATATAACATGTTTTATATCATATACTTAAATTTCTATACCACTAGCATTGTGGCTGTGGAAAAAATAAACAAAAATAAAGCCAAAGACATGGGGATAGCTGGCGATATGCGCATGCGTCATGAACTTTGTTGACTAAGAGGAGGGACATGTCATTATGTTACCACAAGGCACAACTTATTTGTTTATTTGATAAGCTGTGCCCATGAACAAATATAGGAAGGACGGGTAACACGAGTAGTGGAAGTAGCACAAAAAACATTGGGTTATCGTATGTCATTTCGGTGTGTTGCGCAAAATCACGCTGCGCATCCTTATGTAGTATGGGCGAAGGAAGCTTAAATACAATAGACACTCAGCGAAATACTGCGCAACATACCAAATTGACAACTTATCACGGGACGTTATTTCAGCCACTTCTGCTTATAGAACAGGATACAGAGTTAGTCATCCTCCCTTTATATATTCTTGGCTGTGCCATTGGTAAGCTGTGATGATACCATGGATACCATGATACTATATATGTTATATGCATGGATACCTCTTTGATGTGACTCCAAGCTACTTCCCCTTTCGCGCATGCGTACTAAACTCGCAATCCTCATACTGAGCTTCACATAAAAATTCAAGGATCAAATAATATAGAATTATGTGTTTTATATGCTATCATAGAAATATAGTTATTATTTATGCATCTACGAAGGTGGAAAGTCGAATTTATCTTAGAAAGTTTACAACAACAAAAAATCAGAATTTAAACCAAACATAATGGAGAATCAGGGATGGTATTGAAATGGACAGTACTATATAAACAGTTCAGTCCATTAGGAGAGATATTTTTTTCGGAGAGTCTGTCAAAATATTATCTTCAGAATCTCAATTTATATCTTTATAAATATTGCACAAGTGTTTTAGCTAATTGATAAAAAATAATAATTAATCAAATCGTTAAGAAAATGAATGTATGTTGTCAATCAAAAGATAACTTCTAGAATTAATAAAAAAGTAAAGTTTTGTGTATGAAATAAAAGCTGAAATACTTATATGCATTTTAAATTTAATTTTAATCTTAACCTTAACAAGAGTGCCTATGATAAATGAAATGTCAAATAAATCGAAATAACAGAATGACGCATGACATAATTGACATTTGACACATAATAAAATCAATGGTGGTCATTGGTGATGGTGGTGTGGTTGATATGGCTATATTTGCATCAAATTAAGAATTATCCACTTTCTTCATAAAGATAGTGCTTAGGTTATAGTTCAACCTATTAGTATGTTAGAAAAAAAGCCATTTCGGCTTTTTTAATTTAGAAGATATAGTGATTAACCTGGATATTTACTAGAAGTGTACCAGCAACGATACATAATCTTTCGCACCAGGGTAACCATCTATAGAAAGATAATATTGTTGTAGAAGAATGGAAGACCCAGAGCAAATAATCCTCCCCGAAGATGTGTTAAAATCTGTACGATGCTCAATGTGCGAACATTACCTATCAGTACCACCGATCTTTATTATTTCTCAAGATGGTAAAAAGTACAAATGCGGAAGGTGCAAAGTGAAAACGTTCATACTTTGTAGAGCATTAATGTTTGAGAAATTAGCCAAATATATGAGTTTTCCTTGCATCTATAAAGGTTGTTCTGATGTTATACCATTCAAGGATGTCGCAAAACATGAAGTTGATTGCAAATATAGGTTATTTACATGTGTGGTGCCTGATTGTAAAAAGGAATTGTTCAGAGAAGATTTTGTTCAGCATATCAAGGAGATTCACGAGAAGATATTCTATAAGAATACTATAACTTTGAAGAACGCACATACTAACTTTGGTCAGTGTATCCTAGAGCATGATCAGCAATGCTATATTGTATTGTTTGATTATGATGCAACTGATTTTGGTCTCAGCGTTAGTTCTTTGCAAAAAGTGAACAAACAATTCGAACTAACTATCAGCTCTCCAGAAAGCAAGTTGATGATAAAGATTAGAGAAAGAAAAGTTGAGTTGTTCCAGGAAAGGTATCATTGTTACCAGTGCATCAGAGGTCTTTGTTCGGTAAATTATCATGAGCACAAACATCATAAGAAAGCTCTACTAAAAAATATGCGGGTTTCTCTAGAAAAAGATGCAATATTTAAGAGTTTCGGGAAATGTCCTGTAATCTATAAAATAGATATAGTCGATGAAAAACCCGACACTGATGTTGACCTAGGTGATATATTCTTGGGAAAGGAAATAGTGATTGAAGATGATGAAGAAGACGGTGACAATGAACAAGAAGAAATCATGATAAAGAAGCAAGATGACGTATTTAAGAAATTATTCGAATGTTCATTTGAAGAGTGTAAACGGCAGCTAATACCACCAATATTTCAATGTTTATCTGGTCATACATTATGTTCTGAGTGTAAATCCAAAACAGGGGTATGTGTGGTCTGTCAAAGTAAAATCGAGAGTACAAGAAACTTTGTTCTAGAAGATATCGATGCAAATTTGAAACAGGAAAAGAAAGTAGAATCCACCACTTTGGATCAAACAGTTAAGTGTCCAGTTCCAAAATGCACCGAAGGTTTTCAGTTGAAGGAAATCAGCGATCACTTTTCCCAGAAGCACACTGATCAAATACTTTACAATGTTGCCTATGTCAAGAATGTTTACTCTCATTATGGTATACATATTCTAGTATGGAATGAAAAGACTTATATAATTCAAATGGATTTTGATGATGTAAATTTTGGCGTCGGTGTTTATTCATTGGGTAATGATTATCACCAATACGAAATCAGCTTGAGCTCAGAAGACAAAAAGTACTGCATCTCAACAAATCAACAGAAAATTTCCAAGTATGATGAATTAGATCATTGTTACAGATGTTTGATAGGTAAGTTCTGTTTTATTTAAGAGTTGTCAATTTATATGATAATATTTTTCAGGTGTGTGTAAAGTTGAAAATCATCCTTACCGAAAAAAGAAACATACAGCATTCAGAAACTTAGTTACCAAATTCAACAGGGACTACATACGACGTCTTTTCGAAACCAATACCCTGAACTATAAGATAAAAATTGTGGAACCGAAAAGTTATATCGAGAAAGATAAGGTTCTAAGACAAGCCCTCGAATGCCCTATCTGTAAGGATTATATGGTACGTGAATAATCAATAATGTTGGCTTGTCGATTGATTTATTACGAAAATATTGTGAAAATCAATTTAAGTGTAATCTCCGGGGCATACAATACGATTTTTTTTTAAATTTAGATTTTTATCTTTAAGGTTATTCGTGTTCTTGGTTCATTTATGATTTTCATTGATTCTTATCTATATATATTTGGTAGTCTTATATATAGCGAAATCCGTCTTTGCATGAAAAGCATAGGAATTTTTTGAAACGCCGGCATATAGGTAGGGCATTATTATGTTATCTTCCGCGGCTTTTCTCGAAATATCGCGCACTTACCGTCACATTGTGAAATAATAATCTCGATACAATCTGCTTTATTTGAGGTGTCGGTATTTCTTGCAAAGACCACGCATTCTCATTAAACTATTAAATATTTTATATAGGTGAAAAGAAAATTGTAGTAGCCATATTTTTCTTTTTCAAATAATGACAATATAATATTGAATACTCGCAAAACAAGCAGTCTTGTTAAAAAAATAGGTATAATACCTACTTATGAGAAAACGGACTACTAGAGGTTCGGGAATTGCATTGAAGCTTATCCTTCTAACACTAGTATGTATTGTTTCAAAGTATTTTAGACCTTTTAATAAAGAGAAGCCAGCTTCCCTTAAGAAAATACATTTTCTTTTACATATTTGCCCCAATATAACAAACAATTATGCAGATCTGGTATGCTGAACCAAGAATTTATCATTCCGTGTTAGTTGTTCTAACCTGGTCTATACAGTTTTTAATATCATTGGCGACATAAGTATTTGTCAGATTTCTCAATGTTAACTAAAACCAAAGAAGATAGGTACTTCTATCTTCTTTGCTAAAACTAAGTCTCCGAATTTTAAATCGGGTAACATTTTATACTAACTGAAATCGTTTCTTCTGTTTTTCATTACTGCTCTTCAAAGCATTTGTCGTTTTGTTCCTAAATCTAAAATTCTGAGAGAAACATTGTTTTATTAACATAGCATATATTATAAAATGTTATTCTACATATTTGACATGTAGTTTATAATAAATATCTCATTTAAATTCTGCTTAGTGTATAGCCGCTTATATTTTCTTTGTCTCCGTAGAATAAATTAATGATCTGCGACTAATTTCATGTCCGCTTTTTCTGACATGGTTTTGAGTTACATCAAATAACGGTAAATGTTACGATGCGTTGTCGTACGAGTACTGAACAATCTCTCATCTCCAATAATTCATTACCGCCAATTCGCAATCAGCTGACTTCTCAAATTAGGCAGGTCGAGTAGAGTTTTTTATTTCACGAAAAGACGATTTTCACTATAAGTCTTAGGCATATATTATAACAATGGATGTTTGTATAACTTTGCTCAGTGTTCTCCGACAGCATTTAAAAAATCAGCACATAATATATGTAATCATTTATGTAGGCCGTTCATTACAAGTTTTCCAACTTGCAGACAAATGAGAGACTTGAAATTTGGTGTGCTGTTATATTCGATCATGCCTGTTCTATTTATATTTTTAGTCCTACAACTGTATAGTATGTCATAAATCAGTACCAACTTTCTTATTTCAAATGAAAACCTATATTTTTCCCATATCATTTGATTGTCCTTGTAATTCTAAATTGAGTCAACCCCAGTTTAAATAACTTACACTTTTACACCTTTCAGATGTATCAATTTTTCTGAAAAAAATTACCGCGGGTTACAAAAAAGTTGGAATTTCGCAGATTCTCAAAAAATTGGAAACCCAATTTTGTGAAGCTGTTAATTGAAAGTCGAAACAACTTTTGATGTTCTATCGATGCTGCCATTTTCTACCTATGGACGACTTTCAAATACTACATTCAAAAAATGACAAATTTCAAATTGCAACTAATATTTTCATGACTTTTATGATTTATTTAAAAGAAAATTGAATTTTTGGATGAGTTTTTTATTTTGTTTAAGGAGGGGGTCCATTTGGGGGAAAACACTTCATATGAACATATGTTCAACGCGAAACCTTTTGATCTATAGGCTGCTAAAGTTTTAAAAAAAGTTCGACGGATTGTACCTAGCGAATAGGTTTTTTATTTCTATTATTTTTTCTATTACGTACATTCGTATATATTATTTTTAATGTCATTGAGTCTCGGTCGTATCTACAGAGGTGGTTACTAAGCGATTGGTAATCAGAAAATTGACGTTTTAATATGACAGATATCAGTAAACAAATGAGCTAATTGATGCATCACTAATCAGTCGTGTCCATAAGAGTATGATTAGTGATTACTGATTAATAAGTGATTGATAATCAGTTACTGCCGGGGACACGACCAATAGCTTTTTGAGTTTTTTTTGTAGATTTGGTCGGGCGCCATTCTGCTAATTCGTGTTCGTGAATGAACTTGAGATATTTGTACAATCGATTTTTATAGGAAATCTGAAATTAATATCTCTATAAATGCGACATCTATCGTGTTTACAAATTTCATAATATCCCGTATTTAAGTACTAATCATGAGTTGCAGCAATTATTTAATCTCTACAAAGTTTATTCTAAGCGTTCGGTAACTTGATCATTACCATGTTCAGGGATACAAAAAAACATACAGTTCAACATCCTCTAATATTCTAAATGGTTCACAATGTCTTATACTCACAGATGAAATTGTTCATACAAAGGATGACAGTAAAATTAACAAAAACAACAAAACTGCAACACATTGAAATCATTCAAAATCTAATCGCAATGCACAACAAACAAAAAAAAAGAATATATTCGACGAGCCCATTTTCCATTTTATCAAAAGTAGTAAACACTAAAAGGCCATTCTATAGGCGATGGAATTTTGAAAATTTGACAGCATAATAGCAACGACTATGATGAGTGGGTGGTTACGGCTTCGAATATCCAAATGTTCTTCTAAAGATAGAATTATTCTTTATAAAAAACAATCTTCTAAGTATCCAACGAATCAGGCGTTAAACGATATTTATTTATATAGGGCACATAGTTTAGAAAAGACATTCATTTCTTTCATTAATAAAATTCTCGGCTCTCGGAATATTTTAATCAATTCCAGAAAACGTGTTTTATCATCATTTGATTCTTGATGCAAAATAGAATGGCATTTTAATGTTTACTACTCCTAATAAGATGGACATTGTGATTTATTTGTTGTGCATTCTGATTATATTCTAAATGATTTTAATATGTCACTGTTTTGTAATTTTTTATAAATTTTTATTGATATCATTTGGATGAACAATGTTATTTAAGTGTGAGTATATAAGACAGTTTGAACATTCACTAGCTGATATTGATTTGTATTTTTTTGTAGCATCCCTGAATATGGTAATAAATAAATTACCGATAGCTTGGAAAAAACTTTGAAGAGCTTTTTCATTGACATATAACACCATGCCGTTGATTTTTTCGAAAATTTGATTGAGAACAATTTGCAATTGGTACATTTCTATTTACCTAATATATTTTATGATAACTTTGATGTGGCAATTTAGAATGTACAGTGAAATCTCCCTTGGGCAGACACCAACAGGACCGACTTACTTATATATATTTTTTTAAATAAACAAAAAAACTGTAAGCTCAAGAAAAAACTGTTACGTTTAGATATATGTATACAAAGCATATTATAATACATACATATTATGTAGTAATACAAAAAAATTAAATGAAAAGTCACTTTAAGTGGAAGTGGTACTTCACAAACTGTAACACCTGAGGGGCAACGGGTGAAGCGGAGGTATAAAATTTACTACTGGTAGGTGGAGCCTAAATACTACGCAAACATTATTTCTCATTTGTAATTCCCGTCCTAGAGCTGAGCTTCATCGATATCGAATACTTACGAGGGGAAAACTAAATTCGGTACAGCTGCGGCGGTACCGACTGGAGACATTTAGGTAGTGAATAAAAAGCATGGGATGCTTTCTATGGTATTTTTATAATGACATTAATTTTACCAATATTTGTCGATAAATTATAAGAACAATTAACGTTAAGCACTTCGCACGGTTTTCTAAAATAAAATCAAATATTTTGTTAATCAATCTATTTCTATTTTAAACTTATTTAAGATTATTTTTTACATTTTAGTTAGGGTTTTGTATTAAAGCGTGTTTTCTATTTTTTTACCGACTTCAAAAAAAGATGGTATTTTTTATGGCTGTTTGCGCGTTTTGCATAGTAAACGTACTCCGATTTAGAAGATTTTTGTTTCATTTGAAAGAGAAGAGTTGAGAAAAATCAAATCCAAAATATCATCTCCAAAACCGCCCCAAAGGGGGTGGAGGAGCAATTTATCTCGAAAATTGAAAATCCGAGACGACAGGTGTTTGAATTGGACATTTAAAAAAATAATCATACGTTTTCGCGCTACAGTCTGAAATATGTGTTTCAGCTATGTAGAAGGGGCAAATTTTTCCGAAAATAGAAAATTCGAGATTTGAAAATTAGAGAGGGGAGCATATCCGGAAACGTTCAAATTGAACATTTTTTCATAAGAGTTACGGTTTCCCAGTTTCGCAATGGTAAAGTCTGAAATATGTGATATGCGTATTTCCGCTATGTGGAAGCGCATTTTTTTGAAAATTGATATGACACGGCCAAATTAAAGAAAAGATTATATGTAGCAACATTTAGATTGAGTTACGGTTTTCGAGCTACAGCAGTAAAGTCTGAAATATGTATATTTGCGCCGCGATGTTTTGAGATCTCTGGAGATCTTTTTGCGTATTACCAAAGAAAATAGATACTAGTATGTAGTAACTATCTTCTTTGGTATTACTAAACGTTCAAAATTTTCATGACTAATGTTGCACTCAAAAATGTGAAATAAATATTTCTTAGAAAAAATTGGACCGACTTCATTAGTTGTTGCACTGAAAAATACAAAATAATATTAATTCCATTGGTGCTGGTAATTTTGAAGTTGTACCGTTGTAGTTTGTTGTTGTAGACACCAACTCCAAAAGAACCAGCACCAATAGAATTAATATTGTTTTTTTTTTTATTTTTCAGTGCAACAACTAATAAAGTCGGACCAATTTTTTCAAAATAATATTTCTTAAATTATTATTTATTTTTGACTTATTATTTATGAAGCACCTCTTGTGTTGTTGTTTGTTCATGTAGGTGGCACAGCGATAATTCAACGATCAAGAAACATTTTTTAAGAAATTTGGCTTAAAAAATATATATTCATGAATTTATTGTATTGTCACCGGATTCTAATACATGTTAAAAAAACATTTTAGACATCTGAAAATAGTGTTCAAAGATTTCTTTGAAGGATTTGGATACTGAATTCAAAATCAAAGAATAGATAAAATAAATAGTACCTATCTTCAACCAGAATCAATAAATTGCGCACGGATTTTATCAATAATTAATTGACTATATTGGTCCGCTTATGAAAAAAAAAATTAAATTGTAGGAAGTTGTTGTTTATTGAGATAATCCCATCGAACACTGCGCTACTCATGAGTTCCTTCAATGGACTTCTCTAAGACAAACTACGTGAGCGATGTAGGGAATAAACTCACAAATCGGTCAAGGCAATAGCTCTTCATATATTATATCTACAAACCACTAATTTCAGTTAAAGCAATTTTATCAAATTTTTGACCGACTTCCCAAAAGGAGGAGGTATACAATTCGATTGTGTGCTTTTTTTTTTTTTTTGGTTTGTGCTCGCCTTTCATATAGTAAACGTACTCCGATTTTGATGATTTTTGATTCATTTGAAAGAGGAGGCTTGAGAAATGGTCCCATATTCATAAAAACGGGAATCCGACATCTCGTTCCCTCCGAAAACCGCCCCCGAAGGGGGTGGAGGGGGCAAATTTTGTCGAAAATTGAAAATCTGCGTTGATATAATTACAGATAGGACAATATCCGGAAACGTTTAAATGGAACATTTTTTCAAAAGAGTAACGGTTTTCGACATAGAGACATTTTAAATTCTCAAATATACCTATTTTCGCTATGTGGAGAGGGCGATTTCTGTCGAAAATTGAAAATCTGTTTGCAGTACATGAAAGACACAATTATTTGTAGCAACATTTATACTGAACATTTTTCCCTTAGAGTTACGGTTTTCGAGTAAAATCGGTGTCAAAATGGTAACAACTAAAATATTCAAGCGTATTTCCGCAGCGATGATCTGAGATCTCAATAATAACAACTACAAGCAAGGAATATACGTGGGTAATAGAATAAGTACTATCTTCATTGGTATTAGTGAACGTTCAACGATTTTCGTGACTAATGTTACACTCAAAAGTGTGAAATAAGTTGGTGCACTGAAAAGTATAAAATAATATTAATTCTATTGGGGCTGGTACTTGTGAAGTTGGTGCCAAAAGTTACCAATCTATCTGCAACTGCACAACTTCAAAAGTACCAGCCCCAATAGAATTAATATTATTTTATACTTTTCAGTGCACCAACTAATAAAGTCGGTCCAATTTTTTGTAAAAAATATTTATCAATATTTTTCTTGATCTTTTCACTTACCTACGTACGATATAAAATACAAATTATTCAATTTTCAACGGAAAATGTACTTCTTCACACATCCGTCTATCCCTCGTAAACATTTATAATAGTGAATGTATTTTATCTCCATTCATAAATGATGATTACTTTAGAACTCAGAGAGCGGCGCCACTCTGCAGGTGCAAAATGTTGCTATGCAAGGGTTTCGTAGTCCCTTACTTTTAAGATTTATTTTTCATTACTAGTGGATGAAAAAAAATGTCCTTGTTGTTAAAGATCGAATCTATGTTTCTGTCGTCTTACTTTTTTGATATTTTCCTTCATTCTTCTCTAAAAAAAATGGGAAACTCGTCAAAAAATATGAAATTTTATGCTTTTTTTAGAAAGAACTAAATAAAATTTTGAAAAAGTGATTCCACAGAATCAAGGTAAGAGCTTTACCAATACGTAATTATTTTTTCATTCTCTTAAAATAAAAAATGAACCTAAAAGTTTAGGGACTACGAAACCCTTGCATACACTGTTTTAAACAGAAGTACAACTTCCTCTTAAGGACGCAAAAATTAATATTTTGTTGTTTGTCTTCTCTTTTTATTTAAAATGGCGTCTTGAAATAGTATTTCTAATTTAGGAATAGAAATGACTCTGTATCTCCGTGATTTTCGGCAAAACTTTTAAGCTGCTTGTTTAGGGCATAGCTTCACCATAATTTGGGATAGCTTGTGTTGGTATCGTCGACATCAGAATCTTCAGAAAATTAACTTATTAATGCAAGAAAATCTTAAAAATCATATTCATAACTGGAATCGCCCTCTGGCGAGCTGCTATAAACCAGTCATACCAACATTTGTCAATTTTGGTGCCCGTCAAAAAGCTTCTTTTTTATTGAAATTGCTGTTGGACATCCATTTGTTTAGAAGGATTTTCTTTTTATTTGGATCCATTTTACAATGAATGTATCGCCCACTCTGACTGTTCCGCCTAGACGTTAGACTAATATTGAATTGATAATTCAGTCGAAAGATTCTACCCAAAGAATACGAAACGGTAAATCCTGGGAAGTCCCTATTTCACGCCAGACAGAAATGCGCGACATAGGCTGCCACCTCTCGACGGAGAAAAGACAATGCATTTTTATTTTGGTTTTTGTCCGGTCAGAAGAACATTTGCTCGTGTCCGCCTCCGTTCAAGAGAATGTCCGCCCAAGAGAGAATTGTTACAATGCAAATTATACAAGAGTCGATCGGAACCATGAGAAACTGTCCGTTTAAGGGAGGTGTCCGTGAAAGGGGGGTGTCCGCGAAGGGGAATTTCACTTTTGATTACATACATTTTATAATTTTATCGACTGAAAAGTATTCGCTTGAATACATTTTTGTTCAAAGTTATTTTTTTTTTCTCTTTGCTCTATCAGTCTATCGAGATGGAAATTAATTAACTTATTTTTTACTCGAAAACTGCACGTCAAACGAAAAAAATCAGAATGCCAGATTTGGTTAATATCTTCAAGAAAAAGCGCAAATCCCGCACAAAGGCCATGGCCGAGAATAATAACTCGGGAATAAAATGCGCAAAAATACCTAGGGTCATACCAAAGTTCATAAAACAAGATTTCGGACCCAAGAATAACCTCTTTAAATATTAGCATGTTATTAAAAATACCCTGTATACTCATATACTTACCTTCTCTGATATTTCGTAAATGTGATTAAATCAATTATCTTTTTGCCAATTGATGCGATATCTTTTCAATTAGGAGCTCTTTGAATTTTACACTATGGTATTATTATTGAAATAGAATAAAATTTACGTAGGTAATACTCATTATTTTCCATCAACTTTTATGTTAAATATTTGAGAAAATTGAATAATTGGAATGAATAAACCTATTTTTTAGATTATGAATGCTTTTTATTAATTGTGAAAAAAAAAATCAACGTTGGGGCCGATGACGACAACTATTAGACTTACATATTTGATAAACTATAACTCTTTTTTCAGAACCAACCCATACACCAATGTCTATCTGGTCACACATTGTGTCATGTTTGCCGTGGCAGATTGACCAAATGTCCGACTTGCGAAGCTGAAATTAAAGACACACTAAACATTGCACTGGAAACAGCCGTTAACACGGCAGAATTGTCTTGTCTGAATGTCGATGACCAGTGTGCCTTTAGAGCCGTTTTGAAGAAATTGACAACCCATGAATCAGATTGCCGACGGAATGGAAGAGCACCCTCTTCTAGGAAGAGGCAGTGCCTCGATGGAGACATCCGAACCAGCTGAGCTCGTAAATATTATCATTGTATTTTGCAGCAACGTACAGTTGAAAGCGATATTAATTTATTGGCCATATTTTCTGACGTAATTTTGTTTATTGATTTGTTATTGTGAGCCAAATAATAAGATACTGTTCAGGGATAATTCCACGGCAAGAATCTTGATTGCTTTCTATGATCTTGTTAGCTTAAAATCATTTTTATCTTTTTTACTTCTTTTCAACTTTAATTTCAATTGACATAAATAAATATTTGAATTTTCATAGTGATTGTCATGAATGAATATCTGAAATAAAACCGAATGTATTCTTACAAGTTATTTTTTTAATAATCCTTTTCCAATGTGATGTAAAAATTTAAAAATCCCAGACATTGCAAAATATGGATATGGAGATTATTAGACTCTTATATACCCTGTACTATTAGATTGAACTGCTTTATGCATTCTTTAAGGTTTTCATTAGTTATTTTGTATTATTATCTTTGGTGGATTATACATTTCATGTATTTATCTTTTTAAATCAATAGTACTTACATTAAGTATCAACTTGCTGACTGAAATAGACTGGCAACCAGTAAACCCCATTACAAAAATCTGTGGAAGTCAAATCTGGGGTTTTAGGAGCCCAATCATAAGCGCTCCTTCCTACCTATCTATTAAGAAATTTTGAATTCAAATAATATCTCACATCTCCCGATAATTGAGCTGGTGCCCCATCTAATATCCCCAAACATTAATATTCCAGCGAGTTTGGCGGTCCATAGTATGAAAATAATGATTATTTTCGGTATCCTAGTAATGATAATTATGCCTGTTCACCATACCATTATTATAAAAGGTGGATTCATCTGACCGCAATACAGAATTGAAGAAGCTTCTCCTACGTGGTCCAGAACGCATAAGTAGAATTCTAAACGCTAATAATAATCATAGGGAAGAGGTGATATCTTTGTTTTCTAAGTATTCTGCTAATACCAGTTGGACTTATACCTGTCCTCCCAGCTATGAGTACTTGTGGGTTTTCAATCACAGAGCCCAACACATCGAATTGTTTCTCATGGTTATTCATAATTGATGCTATTTTAGTTTGTTTCTCATACTAAACACTGCTAGTTGTACAAAATCTATTCAGTAATCTTTCAAACACTTTGTAACAAACTTGGGATGTGGTGTCGGTGACGTTCGGACTGGAGGTGGTCGTATACAACTCATCGGAGGCGAGTGCGGACGTTGGTGGGGCCCGAGTGGTTTGAGTGTGTAGCATGCTGCTATTAGTCAGCGATGCATGGCCGGTTCTAGAAGATATCCCAAAACATCTAGTAAGTTCGCACATATACGCGTGCCGTTGGAAGATTATTTCTGTTGAAGATTCGAGGAGGGGCTTGCCTATAGATTGGAGAGAAGTGCGAACAAAATAATAATAAAATATACTTCATTTAATTAATATTTTATAAAATAGGTTCATTCCAATAAATATTATGAATTGAATTGAAGTTTAAGTCAGTCCGGGGCAATCAGCCCGATGCAATCGAGTCAGTCCGGGGCAGTCGCCCAGTGCATTTAGTTATTCCGGTGCAGTCGAATCTGTCCGGGGAAGTCAGCAGGATACAGTCGAGTGTATCAGTACTGTGGAGACCGGAGTACGGTGACGGTGGAGACCGACAACAGAAATCATTAACGCTCGGTTGTAAATAGTGTAAATAGTAAACATAAATTGTACATATTAGTCGATAGTTAGTGTAAGTTATGTAGATCCTAACGAATATTATAAATGCTAAAGTAAGTTTGTTTGTTACGCTTTCTCGCCTAAACCACTGAACTAATTTTGATGAAATTTCGTACAGAGGCAGACTAGCCATTGGGAAAGAACATAGGCTACCTTTTATTGCCCGTGGGACTCTATGTGGTGGGTTCCGTACCTGAAAGTTGTATATTTCTGAACTCTATGGCTGGATTTTGATGGTCTTTTAATCATATATGTTTGTAGAATTTATTGGAATGATCTGGTAGTTGCTAGGCCTCCTAGGTGGAGGGTTCTATATCTGTAATACCTATAAAGAAATATCTATGAGCTCTATGGCTGAATATGTAGGAGACATTCTTATGCTGTTCTCTCTTGGTGGATGGATTGAGTTGGTGTTCGGACTCCGAGGTAGAAGGGTTCCATACTCAAGATTTTTTATGACTTTATGTTTTCGTACCACAATCTACTAAAGTGTTTGCCCGGGAAGTGCCGGGTAAAACAGCTGGTAGGTATACAGGGTGGTCCGAATTATAATTGAGAAACTTTAATAGCGTATTCAGCAGATAAAAATAATTAAAAAAGTATAAACTTATCTCCAAAAACGCTTCGTTTTGGAGATACGGGGTGTTGAAATATTGCGAAAAAAATTGGTTCTTATTATTTTTAAAGATTTTCTAGATTCTGCTTTCAAACTTAGTAGGTCACTTATAAACAAATTTATAGCATGATAAACACTAGTTTTTGTTTTACCAATGACGTTCATGAGACCGTTTTCATTATTTTAAATAATAAAAAAAAATGTACGCCAATGATTTATCGCAATTTTGTTAACAAATTAAGATATCCTGATCAATTCTAAACAAAAATGGTCTGTTTAGTATTTTCGTAAAACTAACCGTTTTCGAGAAAAAAATAATTTTTGTTTGCATGTGCACCTAATATCTTAGGTTTGCAAATGTGATGTAAATAAAAACGAATCTTAATTTAATTTGCAAACCTCAGATATTAGGTTCATTTTAGCGAAAATACTAAAGACACCATTTTTGTTTAGAATTGATCAATATATCTAAATTTATTAACAAAATTGTGATAAACCTTTGGCGTACATTTTTTAAATTATTTAAAATAATGAAAACGGTCTCATGAACGCCACTGGTAAAATAAAAAGAAGTGTTTATCATGCTATAAACTTGTTCTTGAGGGGCAATAATACCTACTAAGTTTGAAAGCAATATCTAGAAGAAGTTTAAAAATAAGAGAAAACGATTTTTTTCGCAATATTTCAACATCCCGTATCTCCAAAACAAAGCGTTTTTGGAGATAAGTTTATATGAACTTTTTTAATTATTTTTATCTGCTGGATACTCTGTTAAAGTTTCTCCATTATAATTCGCACCACCCTGTTTAAATAGATTGTGATATAGTGTGTAAATAAATAAACTTGAAAATAAATAGACCGGAGTGCCCCAGTCATTTTTATATACCCGTTACAACTTCTTTCCTGGGATGTTCTCTATTTGAATACTTTTGAGCGTAAATTCTTGATGCTATAGGAGATAATTATTCAAAGATTCTCCCATAACTAATATCCTAATATCATATCTATTTGCTCTTCATGAGAATATTATTTCATTTTTGGTATTTCAAAATTTTGGTCGTCTCAAACTTGATCAAAAGAAAGTGAAGCGACAACTGCACACTAAATTTGAATACATTTAATAATACCGCGACTCAAATGATAATTCTTCGTGTACCTGCTATAGTTTGAATACCCATCGAATGGGGTTTCGTCATACCTTGTCTATCTCTTTTAGGTAAATTTCTTATAGAAATATACCTATTGCGATCGTTCACACTTTTGAATTTCGAAAAAATTTCAACGGCATGTTGTTATATGTCTATAAGTTAGTCCAAGAAAACATTTGGTTCAAAAGTTTATATATATATATATATATATATATATATATATATATATATATATATATATATATGGGATATTACGAAATTTGTTAACACGATAGAGGTCGCAGTTTTGAAGGTATCAAGTTCAAATTTGCTACAAAAATCAATCTCTCAAATATCTCGGTCGAGTTCGTTATTGGGCGATATCGGGTAAGTAGTTTCAAAATGGCGACCATTCAAACATTTAAAAAAATTATCAAAAAAGAGCAGTAGTGTAAATATTATTAAAAATAATTTTAGGTTATAGATATAATCAGTACCTACAACTTTTGTTCAAAGCAATTTTTCATAAAATACACAGGTAAAAAAATAAATATTGATAAAACATGAACACTCAATATAAATTTGATGTAATTGTACATTTTCTGGAGATCTTAGTATAGACCTGATTAAAAAAATATATAGTATATTTATTGAAAAGAAATAGACGAAAAAAAAATCTGCCTTGAAGTGGACTCGAACCCTGTCTGCTTTATATTCAACAGCCAAAACAAAAACCTCTAACCGCAAGACTATGACAATTTTATTTAATGACATGTAGGTATACCAATGAAAAGGTTGTTAAAATTTCAATTCAATGAATTTTGAAAAATTTACCTTTCCGCTGACTACAGGCCATCGGGATTTTTTTACTTTCCTACGCTACTATAATAGTAGCTGTATAACAACAAGAAAAGAGAGAAGAGGAGGCACGACGACAGCAAGAAAAGAAAGAAGAAGAGGAGCGAAGGCTGCGAGAAGAACAGAAAAAGGAGGAACAACTAATTAAGGTACTCTCCGATTTTTCGAGAAAACAAAATGAGCTACGACAACAAGAAAGAAAAGATGAAGAGGTACGGCGACAGAGAGATTTCGAGCAGATTGCAGGATTGTTCCGAAATGTCCATCAAGAAATCGATACTGTTAAACAAGAAATTGGAACAGTTCGAGAAGCAATTGGGACAGTTCGAGAAGAGTTTGAGGAAAAGTACCGAATACTAGAGAAAGAAGTGAAGAAAATGCGAGATACCAACCAAGACGAAAGTAGCAAATTGGACACGTCGGCTATCACAACAGCCAATGAAAACCACCAACGTTTGACGGCGAAATATCCTGGGCTATGTACAAACGTCAGTTTGAGGCAGCAGCCAATGCGAATGGATGGGATCATCAGCAGAAAGCAACGGCGTTGGTACTGGCTTTGCGAGGAAAAGCGCTTGAAATACTTCAAAATATTCCTGAAGCCAAACAAACTGATTATTCGGCTGTTGCGGGCGCCTTGGAACTAAGATACGGCAACAAATATCTTAGCCAAGTGTATCAGAGCCAGTTGAATAGCTGAATTCAAGGTTCAACGGAGTCACTGCAGGAATTCAGCAGTAGCATTGAGAGCATGGTGCGACTGGCTTATCCACAGGCCCCAGATGAATTCATTGAGCAAATAAGTGTCCAGTACTTCATTGATGGAGTTCGAGATATCGATATGCAGCAAGCGTTGAGACTGAGTAGACATAACACCTTAGCCGAAACAGTTGTCCAGGCACTGGAATACGAAGCTGCCAAAAATGCTTCGATGAATCGTTGAAGCAAAGTAAGAGTAAGAGAAGTCAGGGTGTCGGAGGAACCGCAAGACAATGCAGATTTCTTTAAAAAGCTGGAGGCGAAATTCTGCTCTAAAGGTGGCAAGGAGTCTGGATATAGAAAACCGATTAAGTGTTACAATTGCAACCGAGAGGGACATATAAGTAGAAACTGCAGGCGACGACCCAAATCTGAAGAACGAAATATTCAGAGAGACAATACCCGACTTCAGGAAAATTCCAGTGTAAGGGGGGCCAACGCTGGCGACTACTGATTATCAAGCCCCCAAGTTACATTTGCGCTGCATTAAGGAGAAACAGCAGAGTTACGACTTTCAAGTTAAAGACCAAAAAGAAAGAAGTCACACCAACGCTGCCACCTTGCCAGGAAGACCTCGTGGCAGTTCCTGTAAATTCTGTCAAAGGCAGGAACAAAGAGAAATAGCCAAGGGTGTTGTACATATCCAACAAATGCAGATTAGGAATAAGGAAATACCGACGAAATCACCAGAGACAACTTTAGAAGAGAACAAATCGCTGAGAAAGATTTGACGAAGAGTAATGAAGCTCCCCGTAGATCTGATGTTTGGCAGACCATCAGCCGACGATCATGAAGAAGTGTCTCTTCCACATTATGTAGCTGATCTACAGGAGCGACTTAGAGTGGTCCACGATTTCGCCAGAGAAAAGCTTCAGTTGAAGAGCGACAAAATGAAGATGAGACTTGACAAAAGGCAGTCATTAAACTCTTTTAACGAAGGCGATGCAGTTTGGTTGTACCAGTCACAGCGAAGGAGAGGATTAAGTCCGAAATTGCAAAGACCTTGGGAAGGACCATATCGCATTGTCAAAAAGATTAATGACCTGGTGTACAGGATCCAACTTTCGCCAAAAGCCAAGCCAAAAGTGGTGCACGTGGAAAGAATGAGTCCGTATCGAGGAGATAATCCACCGGTCTGGAGACAAACGGAAGAAGCTGTTCGGGGCGAACAGCTTTAAGGGAGGGAGCAGTGTAAGGGGAACAGCCGCCTGTATTGGCTACAAAGTGGCGGCATTCTTTTGAAGAAAGCGCGAGATCTATGCTGTGGTTGGAAATATCGAAAGCGGCGTTGACAAAGAGAGCGACGGCTGCATGTCGGCATCTACTCCTAAAATGCCGACAAAGGAATTTCGAGAAACGTCCAGTGGCGGCTTTCGAATCAAAGACCAGAAGCCGCTCGAATGATCTGGAGACTTTGTCGGATATATATATATATATATATGGGAGAATTGTCGGCATGAGAGACAGAATTTAAAAGACATTGTGAATAATAGAATAGTCCGAGTAAGCTAGTGCGAATATAATAAAGTTAAGTTGTAATTTATATTATTTCGAGTGTAAATAAAGTTAATTTAATAACTCTAAATTAATCTCACTTATCTGCGAACCCACATACGCAACACTATAAATGTCACTAATAACATACCAACAATTTTTATAATTTTTGTCTGTCTGGTTGTTTCGACTAATCTCCGTAACGGCTGAACCGATTCCGACGGGATTTTCACTGACAGGTAGCTAATGTTAAGAGGAATAACTTTGTAATAACTGTTTTTATTTTAGAAAAAATCTATACAAATAAATAACATCGAAGTTTATATTTGTAATTTCAAATAACAAGTTTTAACTTCCGACAAATCTCCGTAACGGCTAAGCCGATTCCAACAGGATTTTTACTGGTATGTAGCACGGACGAAGCTGCGAGTAACAAGTTATGTTTATAGGTATATCATTTTATTATCTTATTAGAATATTTAACAGGTGATCGAAAATGAGTATTCTAGATGAGAATTTCATAGATTTTGCTTACTATTGATGACCTATAGTAGATTAATTTTTTTAAATGCCTCCAAACCACCACAAAAAATGTAAGGCGCCGTAGCTATTCGTCCAGGGGTGGGGACAAGTGCAAGTTGTATTCTTCAAGTAGGTAATTTTGTAGAGTTGGCCTCCTCTGCTATAAATATCACGAGCCGCCACTGCTGTATAAGGAAAGTATTGTAATCGTGTGAAATTTTCAGTATCGAGATTTTTACAAATGTTGACGTTTCAGAGTTTTTTAAGAGAATCCTGTATACACTGAGCGTTGAGCTATAGCTATAAAACGTGATTTGCTCAAGACTATAGCGCGAAAACGGCTCTAAGGATTTTGATTAAACTTGCCTAAAGTATTCTTCTGAGAGCCCTTTACCACCCACCTATAGCGCCATCTCAGAAAAAGCACAAAAAAGTTATGCTTGAATAAAATTTCATATTTTCCACATTTTTCTTCAGATTCTGGCTAAACGTTACATCTTGCGAAAAAATGTTACATGACCATTGTTATTTGTCTTGACATGCTGAAAAAATAAAAAATGAGTGGTAGCACGATTTGACCAGAGAATTTTTACTTTACTACCGCTATTATCGTCGCTATGTAAGAGTATTGTAATAGTGTAGAATTTTTAATTCACTGGAATTTGCCTGCGAGCGGTAGGAAAGTCGTGTGAGTGGACACACCAGATTTTTTCGTTTGTAAACCAGGTGAAATAAAATTTTAACGTCATAAACATATGTCTTCGATCAGATCGGCTGATTGCACGGTCGTATAATATAAGGTCTTGCAACACCACGGAGTTTGGGTAGGCCAAATTGTCATCGATATTGAAGATATTTTTAGTTTGCATTATAACCATTTTGGGAGTGGCGCTAATCGCTAGTGTCAATATGTCAGTGTCTAGTATCTATTTAAAATTATTCTCAGAGACAATCATTTGTTTAATCTCTTTTATTATATAATAAATAATTCGCTTACCGTTTTTGAAATTAATTTGAATTCAGTACAGTACAACTCAAGAATCATATTTAAGAAATTGGCATCGACACTAGATTACAGCGACTTACGCGGCCAAACCTAGAATTACGAAAAACGCCTTCAATAAGTGTGACACTTTTCTAAGGGGAGATGCAAGACCTTTTATTATACGACCGTGGCTGATTGTTATTTTGACGTTTGTTCTTGTTCATTGTTCTCTTTGACGTTTAATGTCAAATATTTCTTTTTGAAAGTGATTTAACCCCTTTACAAATATGTCAGTGTTCTGGGGTTAGGAATTAAAATTTAATTTAAATTATTTACGACATGCGTAAAATGGCAGATGACGTCAGGAATCGTGACGAAACCCCAATCGATGGGTATTCAAACTATATAAATAACTTGCTCTGTGTTTTACCGAGCATACTAATGTTGTAAATCAAAAATGATAATGCTTATAGCACAGCTTACCTTAAGCTTTATTGAAAAAATGAATTTGTTTCAATGACAAACATTATAGATATTGAAGAAATTCGTTATTCTCTTCTGAAGTATTATATCTGGGTAGAGGGACACCAACCATTTTTCGAAAGGAAATCAAAGTAGCTACAAGATGGTTTAGAAAATACAGGGTGTTCTATTTGAAATAAGCAATATATATCTAATTAAATTTGATAATAGATGTCATATTTTAAACACCCTGTAGGATATTCGAAAAATTCAATAGATTCATGAGTTAAGTAAAATATCTGGTTATTCTAGTAGAAGAAAGCTTGTATTGTATTGTAATCGTTTGCTCTTTCGAGTTTCGACAAAATTTCAATGACATGTTTTTTTTCGAAAGTTTTTAGGTAGGTATATGTATAGATATTACGAAATTTGTAAACACGATAAAGGTGGCATTTATCAAGGTTCAAATTTCCTGTCAAAATCGATCGTACAAACCAATGACCTATTAACAGAGATAGTCGGAACTTCAAACAATGTATTGTGTTGACATCATCCCTTGTTCGGCCACGCCTCATCGCATATCAGCTTCTGCCCCCTTATTTAAATACTTGGTGTTTTTGTTGTTTTTGAATATTCTATTATTTTCTTTGGTTTCAAAACTTGAAACAATGGTTAGACTTTGCAAAGTGTGCAATAAAATAGAATCCAAGAACCCAGAAGTAACTTTTCATAGATAAGTAGCCCGTCTAACGCCCGCTGCAGACGGAGTCATAGATAATATAAATTATATTATCTATGGACGGAGTATGTTTTGCTGCTTGATTGCTTGCTTGTTTTGCTGCACGGTCCGATAAATGTTGCCGCGCATAGTGTGTTGATGGCTCCCTTGCTTGTGTTGGCTTCACACGATGCAGGCCATCATGTATGTAAAATGACAGTACAGAGAAATATGACTGTGACAAATGATACAAAATATTGAACATTCTAATCAAGCTCTGTTACTAATCATTGTGACAACAGAGAAAATGTCCCAACAATCAAAGTTAACATGTTATCATGTGCAAAATAACTTTTGAGTACGACTCGACTAGTTCCGAGTGCTCCGACAAGGCACGATGCATGAAAACAATCACCGAAAATAGCACCGGTTCTATCATCAAATCATGCACGGGTTCAAGCAACCAACCGTGCACGCGATGTCATTTTCTTATACGGAAGCATGCACAGCACCAAGCCTAGCTCCCATCAAGGAAACATGCAGCAAAACATACTCCGTCTGCAGCGGGCTTAAAGTTAAAATTTGCTAACTTAAGCCCGCTGCAGACGGAGTATGTTTTGCTGCATGATTGCTTGCTTGTTTTGCTGCACGGTTCGATAAATGCTGCCGCGCATGGTGTGCTGATGGCTCCCTTGCTTGTGTTGGCTTCACACGATGCAGGCCATCATGCATGTAAAATGACAGTACAGAGAAATATGACTGTGACAAATGATACAAAATATTGATCATTATAATCAAGCTCTATTTTTAATCATTGTTACAACAGAGAAAAGATCCCAACAATTAAAATAACATGTTATTTTGTGCAAAATAACTTTTGAGTTCGACTCGACTAGTTCCGAGTGCTCCGACAAGGCACGATGCATGAAAACAATCATCAAAAATAGCACCGGTTCTATCATCAAATCATGCACGATTTCAAACAAACAACCGTACACGCGATGTCATTTTCTTACACGGAAGCATGCACAGCACCAAGCCTAGCTCCCATCAAGGAAACATGCAGCAAAACATACTCCGTCTGCAGCGGGCTTTAGATAATTGAATTTTGAATGGAAATTATTGACATATAAACACAGCATTTTCTTATGCTGTGATACAAACGTCGGTCATGGGCGTAGTAAAGAAATTATTACCTAATCATTGTTATTTCAGTAAAGATATTTTTATATTGTTTGCGTTTTTAAATCATAGACTTAAAAAATAGTTATTGTACACACCTATTAATTATTTCCACTTATAAATCTCAACTAAAGATAAAAAATAATATTTAATTAAATTTAAAATAATCAATAACAACCAATAAAAAGTAGAGGAAAGAGACGTCACTGCCGTCATATTTCTTACTCGAATAAGATCACTGGAGTGGAGGCGGGGTTTAGTTAAAATCGTTGTATCCCCCCTTCTGACCGCTTCCACAGCTCACCCCCCTTGGCCCATAAAGATGTTGTCAACAAACAAAACGTATTTTATCAATGAAGTGTTCTGTCTATCTCTGTTAATAGGTCATTGGTACAAACATACCGGTCAAGTTCGTTGAAGGGTATGATTAGACAGGTAGTTTCAAAATGGCGGTCGATCAAACGTTTCTCAAAAATTAGCCATTCACTAAATTTCATCAAAAATATTTTCTAATTATTCATACGATCTATACCTACAACTTTTCTTTTGAAGCATTTTTGTATGAAAGTGACAGATCAAATAATAAAAATTAAAAAGTGTGAAAATTATCAATTCGCTGACTACCTACTAGTCGTCGGATTTTTGTATGACTGTTTTCGTTGATTGTAGCGCGATTTTTTATTTATAGGGCTGATTTAGAATTACATTAGCCAAATTACCATTAAATATATACCCACACCACACCCCTATTCTCCCCCAGACCAGCAGCTGTTTCAGAAATGAGTGAAGGAGCGATGAGCCTTACGGAACCCTGAAAATTTGAATCTTCCTCTTGCAAATGAAAAAAAATCATCAAAATCGGTGTACGTTTACTATGCAAATGGAGGTTACATACATACAAAAAACAAAGATACCGTCGATTTGTAACCCTCCTTCGTTTGGGAAGTCGGTTAAAAACCTAAGTAGTGGAAATCGGTACGGTACGGAACCCTCTGTGCTCTATCCAACTCGCACCTGATCGACTTAACTTTAATAATATAAAAAAATTCCATTCATGAAAAGAAAATTTCAATTACTAATTCAAAATATCTAGTTCCAAATGTGATTTCAAGATTTCGAAGCTCGCCCTGAATGTAGGTCAAAGGGCAATGCGCAAGAAATGGGTGGGGATAAAACAAAACCTCAAAAATTAGCAAACAATGGCGACTGACGTCTGAGGTCGATTGTCGAGGCAAAGGTCTTGTTTCCTCTTCGTTTCGGTGACTGCTTCGGTATTATTTACTTTGTTAGGTAAAAAAACAATTATCCATTCGCCTTCTCTCAATAAATAAATTTCGTGATTTCTAGCGCTTGTAACACTGACATGGAGCCACCAGGACTGGAAAGTGGATTGGAGTTCCCCAAAAATCCATTGTTGTGTCCCATTTGCCATGATTATTTTACAGAACCTTGCATTTTGAGCTGCTATCATACTTTTTGTGCAAGGTGTTTGCGCGGCCGAGAGCAAGATCGACGTCTTATATGTCCATTTTGCAGGTGAGGGCTCAGTCGCCTGTAATGAATTTTCCATATTTATATCCATTTTTACTTAAAGCTGACAGATAATTTGAAAGCTTGCGTAATATGCCTAGCATGTCATATCATCTTAATTGAAAATTTTGATACTTTAGACAACCAACAATGCTGAAAGACGGGTCCTCATTACCTCCGCCTGACACACTGATGAGACAACTTATCGACATTGCAAACAGCGAGAATCCACCCTGTTCGAACTGTGATAAGCGCGACAGGGCCAATATGTTCTATTGCAACACCTGTGGTACTATTGTTGTTAACACAATTTTCTTTTGTTCTCTTGTTTTTTAGGTTGGTCTTTTTTATGATTTATTATCTTTTATTATGCATGTACATGGTGCTCAAAATGCCATTTAAATCTTTGTCAATGCCTGGCAAACTTTTTGCTTAAATGTATTCTCCCATACAGGACAAGCACTATGTTCTCACTGCCGCGACAATACCCATAGAGCCAAAATGTTTTCAACCCATGACATTGTTCACATGACTAAGTGCATGAAGGAACCAAAGAGGGTTAGTAAGAGTCTTAGTCGCTCTTTTCAGTAGTTAGTTAAATTTGAAATGCTTGTTGTTCCAGTGTTCTCAACATGGTGAGCATTACATAATGTTCTCACCACTGCAGAATACTATGCTATGTGTCAATTGCTTTCGAGAGGTACCCAATGAAGTAAGAGCTCAATGCGTTGATATTGATACTGCCCATGCTCAAGCTGCCAAACGTTTGGAAAGAGGCCAGAATGCTATTATGGATTTGCAGGTAGACATTTTGTAATTTTTTTTTGAAAATTCATAAATATATATAAAAAATTCTCTTTCTATCCATAAGACATCTGTACGAGATGGTATTATCGCGCTCAAAGGCCTAATGGATGAGTTGCGTCGAAATATGGACAGTGAAAAACATACTATCAACACCTTTTGTCAAGGCATGCAGGAAGCGATGGCCAAAACACATGCCACTATGATAATGGAAGTTCAACGCCAGTTCGAGAGCAAAGATCGTATCTATAGAAGTCAGTTGCTTGTACTTGGTATGTTGTATTTTCAAGCTTTTTTTCAACTTGAATTAATCTTGCGAAACACCTCTATGTAATTTCCAGGTACTGTTATGCCTGTTCTTCAGCTCCATTTGGTATTGTGTACAACATTTGCTGCCGCTGCAAATAAGTATCAGTTTTTGGAGCTGTGTCCATCACTTATCGAGAGGTTGGCAGCTGTCGGCAATCTGAGTCAGCCAGTAAGGTGAGAACTACATTTAAATTTATGCTATAATCTGGTCCCTTAATTTAAAAAGATATCTAGTAAAATCAGATGCATTCTAAATGTACCTCAGAAAGCTGCAATATATCTTAGAGTTTCTTATAACATATATAAGAATCCTCTTGGGGGTTTTTGCCTTTGTTCGCAAAATACATAAAAAAGCAATTGAATATAAAAATCGTGTTATCAGGTCGTGTGACCATTAATTTTTTTCAACGTGCCAAGATAAACAAAAAAGGTCATATTCAATTTTGAAAAACTGTTTAGCCAGAATTTTATTAAACAGTTGAACAAATTGACTATTGATTTGAGCAGAACTGTTTTTCCTTCTTTCTCTCATACATACACATTAGGGCAGGTGGTAAAGGGCTTTAAGCAGATAATGTTTGAGGCAAGTTTCATCAAAATCGTTAGAGCCGTTCTAGCACCGCAGTCTTGAGCGAAACACGTTTTGCATTCAATGCCTAACAACCAGAGCAAACAGCATGTCCAATATATATGACCTCCGAGGCTTATCGATACACTATAAAACAAAAAAAGCTTCTAGATACAAATAAACTTTGCACTGGGACTTTCATGATTGTTGTTACGAACCACGAACGAGACTAAATATACCCCAATCGGCACATGTCTCATAGGACTGGATATTTTTACGTGAAAACGTACTTGCCCAAAACATTATTTTTGAAGCCCTTTACCACCATCTAAAAAATTGGTAAAAGCCTTTACCTATGACTTCCCTCGACAAACCACCCCGCTTCGAGATGGAAACAACCTCGTCGCTTCTACCGTTCTTATATTGACACTTAATATTTTGGACACCCTGTATATATGATTAACGAAAACCCTTACATTGCGTCGCCGGTAGTCCTTCAATATACATACCAAAATTCGTTGTCCTAGGTCAAGCCGTTATTGAGCTACAACGCCAACAGACTACAGACAGAAAGACAGACAGATCGACGGACTTGAGATACCATGATTTTCGTGATCTAGGAACCCCAAAACGTAAATATCAGCAAAAATCTCGAGGTCGATTTTTTATGTCAATACAATACTTGCCTTATTGAAGGAAGTAAAAACCAGTTATGTTCAAATGAACTCAAATTTTCTGTTATATTCTGGCTAAACGGTTCTTCTTTCAATATTGAATATGGAAATTGTTGTTTGTCTAGGTACGCCGAAAAAAATTAATAGTCGATTAATTTGATCAGAAGTTGTTACATTCGGTGGTAAATCTGGCAGCAGTGCCAATATCATTTTTTAATTCTGCGTTCCCAGAATTCCCCGACTACCAAATTTTGTAAGTACAACTATTCAAGTGTTCCGGCCGTTATCCTGTTGTCATATTTGAGCAACTAGTAGAGATGAAATTTTGAAAACTTGGGACCATACTAAATTTGATACTCCCAATTTGCAATAAAAATTAATGGGGTATTTTATTTAAGAAAACCAAATAGTTACTTCTGGCTCAAAAGCGGTAGATCTGGCACTAGTGCCGATATATAGTTCAATTCTGCCTGAATACCAAATTTTGTTCTTGCAACTGAAGCGGTTTAAAGATATTGAAGCGTTCCGGTACTTCTTACTAACTAACCCTGTATAATCCATAGATTCCATTAATAATTATTTTGTCTAAAATTATTTCTTAATCATAATCACTGCTTTTAGGTCACTACAGTCGTCCCAAATCAAGACCAACTACCGCAGCGAATTTGCACAATGTCTGGAACCATGGATAGGTCAAGCCGCGGTCAGTCAACACCAATCAGAACTGGCTGCTGGTAAGTTTATTTGTCGCAAACAAAAAAAAATCTAAAACGATTAATCACACTCTATTATTTGCTACCCGTAAAATAGCTTCTCGAGTCTACGACACGGTTCCACCAGCCACAAAGAAGCAGCAAACTGCACTCAAGAACAAGCTTCTAGAAGGCGAGAGCTCATTCTCATCGCATTGCCGTTCATTTGAGTCACAAATACGTGAACTGAATCAACAATTCAACACTGTTAAAGAGAAAGTGAGTGAATTACACAAGGATATTACGGCCTTGAGGAAGGCTCAAACACCTCCATTGATGGCCAGATACGAGCTACTTACCAGAGAGTGTGTGCATTTGGATCAAAGCTTGGAAAGGTGAGTGCAAATATTCAATAATTAGTAATAGGAAACAATAAATTTCGAAATTACAGACGAAAATATTACAGGTAAATTTAAAGACCGGCAACACTGAATGCCGTTTTCCCATTTAAAATAAAATTCAGTAATAGCAAGTTATGACCTCAGGAGTTTTACTTCGTTTTGATTCAAAAAATGCGTTCAGGCAGTAGAATTGCTTTCTTGTAGTACATAATCATCTCTTCATCAGAACAACATTTTTTTATTCCGTTTTATAAGCGCCTATACAAATGTATAAAATTATGTCATATTTGATAATATTTTTCTCTACTTTCAACGACCAGATTATATTCATATTTCATAAAATGATAAAGAATATCTTAATGCATTTTTATTTTGGTTCAATTCTCATTACTCAGACTTCGTGCCAGTACAATCTAAACTCAGTTGCCTATATCTATTGTCACGTTTAACCCTGTACTAAACGTTGTGGGGTGAGTTCACTTGCGTAATACTCAAAACTCGCAGTTTGCTTCCAATGATTTATTTTCAAACACACTGTACACGGCTTTCTGTTGTAGTACAACTGTCACTACTTGTCACTTTGACTATCGCGTTCCAACTACTTTCGAGTTATGTCTCCAATTGACTGATACAATAAACTGACTCTGTTCTGTGATCGTCACGGCTTTATATATCTGAATGACATTCATCAAGAATACTCTATGATTATCTAGACACACATAATTAATGTTCTAGATCCTTGTCAAACTGACAATAGTATGACAAATTAAACCTCACAAATTGTTTCTGGAAGGATTGAGAATAAATCTACTATAATTGTAGAACTACATAATGAAATATACATGCATTAACTACTGTAAGCAAGGAATCAGAAAAAATACAAACTAAAAGAAATAATAACAGTAAGTACATGATAAACTACCCACGAAACACTGCCCCCTTCTTAGCTTTGATCGTCCCGATCAAATGTCCCCTCAGTCCCTTGGTACGGTGAAAGTCTGTCGATATGAACCACTTTCATTTTACTGCGTGGGGATCTCTGAATTCTATATCCCACATCGTTTATCCTCTTCATAACGGTATATGGTATTCCTCCCATTGTTTGTCAAACTTTGGAGAACGACCTTTTCTTCTTTGTGGATTCTATAACCACACTTTATCACCAGTTTTGAACAGTCCCGTTTCTGCACGAATATCATATCGAGCCTTTATTCATTCACTAGAAATCTTCAACTGTTTTCTAACAAGATTGTGTATTTCCTCAAGTCTTCGCCTCAAACTCTGAATGTAGGCATCTACAGACGTGGGAGGTTCGCTTGGTGAACCAAACAAGATGTCAGACGGAAGTTTCAGATTTCTACCAAGCACAATGCCAGCTGGGGATTCCTTGGTCGATTCATGAGGGGAAGATCTATAGGCCAGTAGGAAGAGCGGTATACACTTATCCCAGTTTGTTTGGTGTTCATAGATTGCTGACCTCAAATAATTTTTCAGAGTTATGTTGAATCTCTCTACCATTCCATCGGATTGTGGATGCAGTGGAGTTGTACGAGTTTTCTTAATCCCCATTAGGTTACACACAATCTGAAATATTTTCGACTCAAAATTTCGACCTTGGTGAGAATAAATCTCTAACGGCACACCAAACCGACTTATCCAATGTTCAATTAGGGCATCGGCCACTGTTTTTGCCTCCTGATTTGGAATTGCGACAACCTCTGGCCATTTACTGAAATAATCCATGATGACCAAGATATATTTATTTCCAGAGCTGCTTACTGGTAAAGCAGGTATCGCATCGCCGACACCAGTCCTCTACGTCAGCACGGCTTCCTAACCAGTAGAACCTCTCTCTAATCTTTGATAAAGTTTTATTGATACCTAAATGACCACCACTTGCTCCATAATGAATATCTTGCAGTACTTGTGCAATTCTTTTCCGTGGAAGAATTATTTGCATATGAACAGTCTTACCATCATTACTTTCCCATTTTATTTTTAAAACGTCATCATCAATTACTAGAGATTCCCAAAGTGACCAGTATCCTTTTATGACAGGAGACAAATCTGATATCTCCTGCCAAGTAGGTCTTGCTCCATCCATTTTCCACCTCATCACTGGTCCAATATCATTATCATCCAGTTGGTCTTGTTTGAGTACCTCCGAACTCCAGTTTGGGTCGCCATTTATCAAAGTTCGTTTGACTTTGAGAATTTCTGGCAAATTGTTTTCAAGTCTTGAACAGTTTTTACAGTCTTCTGCACAAGGCCGTTTTTACAGTGCATCAGCGTTTCTGTGGTTAATACCAGGACGATGTTCAATTTTGAAGTCATATTCTTGAAGTTGTTGGAGCCAGCGCGCTATCTGACCTTCTGGGCTCTTGAACTGGAACAGCCATTTAAGTGATGCGTGATCGGTCCGTAGAACAAATGTCTGACCGTATAAATATTTGTGGAAATGTCTTATTGCGCGTCACACAGCAATTTTGTTCAGCCTTTAATAAACTTTTACTGTAATATGCTAGTACATACTCATCTCCTTCTATTCTTTGGGACAAAATTGCCCCAATTCCTGTTTTACTGGCATCAGTATCTAGGATAAATTCTCCTTCTCTCTGGGGATAAGCCAGAACAATAGAAGAGCACAAAGCACCTTTCAGATATTCGAAAGCATTCTGACATTCTGGAGTCCAATTGTAAGGTCTTTCGTTCTCAGTTAGTCGATGCAATGGACGGGCAATACTAGCAAAATTCTTTACGAACCGTCTGTAATATGACCACAGGCCTAAGAAACTTCGCAGTTCTGTTTTGTTCCTTGGTACAGGCCAATTATGAACCACTTCTGTCTTTTCCGGATCTGTTCTTACACCTTTTGCCGATATTATGTGTCATAAATACTTCACCTCAGTTCTTAGGAAAGCACATTTCTTGGGATTAAGTTTAAGATTTGCTTGTGAGAATCGTTGAAATACCTCTTCTAGATTTTTCAAGTGTTCCTCAAATGTTTCGCTGAAAACGATTACATCATTAAGGTATACTAAACATTTCTTTCCAATGAGTCCACGTAGTACTCTTTCCATCAATCTCTCAAAAGCCGCTGGAGCGTTGCACAATCCGAATGGCATTATAGTGAATTGTCATAGACCAGTGTTGGCTGAAAATGCTGTCTTTTCTTCATCCTCAGGATGCATTTCGACTTATAGAAAACCATTTCGCTCCTGACAACCAATCCATTGTATCGTCTATTCTGGGAAGAGGATAACTGTCTTTTTTTGTGATTTCATTTAATTTTCTATAATCAACACAAAACCTAGTCGAGTCATTTTTTTGTGACTAAGACAACCGATGACCAAGGACTGTTCGAAGGTTCAATTACCTTTTGTTTCCTCATGTTATCTATAAGTATTTCCATTTCATTTTCTTTTGCTAATGGTACTCTTCTTGGAATTTGTTTTATTGGTTGTTGGTTGCCTGTGTTAATGCGATGTTGTACCATATTAGTTCGTCCTAGATCTGTTTCCGAAAAAGAAAATAGTTCTTTATATTTCTCCCATAAATCACCAAATTTCGCCTTCTGTTGGTAAGGAAGTTGAGAAATAATTGGTCACTTTGGGATGTTTAATAATTGATGATGACGTTTTGAAAAGAAAATGGGAAAGTAATGATGGTAACATAGTTCATTTTCAAATAATTCTTCCACGGAAAAGAATTGCACAAGTACTACAAGAGATTCATTGTGGAGCAAGTGGTGGCCATTTAGGTATCAATAAAACTTTATCGAAGATCAGAGAGAGGTTCTACTGGTTAGGAATTCGTGCTGACGTAGACGATTGGTGTCGGCGATGCGATACCTGCTTTACCAGTAAAGGCCCAAATACCAGATCCCGCCATAGGATACAGCAGTACAATGTGGGTGTCCCATTTGAGCGAATAGCCATCGATATTACGGGGCCATTTCCAAGAAGCAGCTCTGAAAATAAATATCTCTTGGTCATCATGGATTATTTCAGTAAATGGCCAGAAGTAGTGGCAATTCCAAATCAGGAGGCAAAAACAGTGGCCGATGCCCTAATTGAACATAAGTCGGTTTGGTGTGCCGTTAGAGATTCATTCGGACCAGGGTCAAAATTTTGAGTCGGAAATCTTTCAGATTGTGTGTAACCTAATGGGGATTAAGAAAACCCGTACAACTCTACTGCATCCACAATCCGATGGAATGGTAGAGAGATTTAGAAATCTGAAACTTTCGTCTGACATCTTGTTTGGTTCACCAAGCGAACCTCCCACACCTGTATCTGCCTACATTCAGAGTTTGAGGCAATGACTCGAGGAAGTACATCAACTTCTTAGAAGACAGTTGAAGATTTCTAGTGATCGAATGAAGTCTCGATATGATATTCGTGCAGAAACGGGACTATTTACTGGTGATAAAGTGTGGTTGTACAATCCACAAAGACGAAAGGGTCGTTCTCCAAAGTTTGACGAACAATGGGAGGGACCATATACCGTTATGAAGAGGATAAACAACGTGGTATATAGAATGCACGCTGTAAAATGAAAGTGGTTCATATCGACAGACTTTAACCGTACAAAGGGACTGAGCTGACATTTGATCGGGACGATCAAAGCTAAGAAGGGGGCAGTGTAACGTGGATAGTTTGTCATGTACTTACTGTTATTATTTCTTTTAGTTTTTATTTGTTCTAATTCCTTATTTGTTATAGTTGTTTCATGTATAGTTCATTAATTAGTTCTAGAGTTGGTAGATTTATTCTCGATCCTTCCAGAAACTATATGTGAGGTACAATTTGTCATAGTATTGTCAGTTTGACACGCCTCTAGAACATTATTATGTGCGTCTAGATAATCATAGAACATTCTCGATGAATGTTATATCATGATTCAGATATAAAGCCGTGACGATCACGGGACAGAGTCAGTTTATTATAGCAGTCAATTGGAGACATAAGTCGAAAGTAGTTGAAACGCGATAGTCAAAGTGACAAGTTGTGACGGTTGTACTACAACAAAAGATCGTGTACAGAGTGTTTAAAAATAAACCATTGGAAGCAATCTGCGAACTTTTGAGTGTTACGCAAGTGAACTCACCCCACAACGTTTAGCACAGGGTTAAACGTTACAATATATTATCAAAATGTATTGCTCTGTTCATTGAACAACTGATAGAAAATATTTTTTACTAAAAAATGGACCGACGTTATTAGTTGATGCACTAAAAAATACAAAATAATATTAATTCTATTGGTGCTGTTACTTTTGAAGTGGTGCAGTTGCAGTTAGATTGATAACTTTTGGCACCAACTTCCCAAGTACTAGCACCAATAGAATTAATATTATTTTGTATTTTTCATTGCATCAACTAATAAAGTCGGTCCAATTTTTTGTAAAAAATATTTATTTCACACTTTTGAGTGTAACATGAACGTTCACTAATTCCAATGAAGATAGTACTTAACCTATTACCCACGTATATTCTTTGCTTTTAGTTGTTATTATTGAGATTTCAATACATCGCTGCAGAAATACGCATAAGTATTTTAGATGTTACCATTTTACCACCGTTCTAACTCGAAAACCGTAACTCTAAGGAAAAAATGTTCAGTATAAATGTTGCTACAAATAATTAGGTCTTTCATGTAGTACCCACAAATTATCAATTTTCGAAAGAAATCGCCCTATCCTATTTTAAAACTGGGTTCGATTTATTTTCACTTATTTATTTACACCAATAACTACTTGTCTATATACACATTTATATTCACACTATATTTCTTGGACTATAACACTTTCTATGTTATCTATGTGAACTGTCAATGACCGTGCTTTATGACTAACTCTTTATTGACGATCGTGAACGAAGTGTATGCCATCTATTATCAGGAGGAATTACTCATAGCAGTGGCGGCTCCTTAGAGGATGCAATGCCTCCTCTACAATTCATATTTTTGACGTAGGTGCGTATCAAATCTAAGACGTTGGTTCTCTCACTAATTATAAACGACCGACTACAAAAAAGGTAAGGTGCCACTACCTTTCAGGGGTCGTGTGGAAAAGTGTATGTTGTATTCTTGTAGTAATTTTGTAGAATTGGCCCTTTCTGCAATAAATGTACGAGCCGCCACAGATCAAAAAGAGGTGAACAACAAACCATCAACCTAACCTATTTCCTTTATGAAAACATCATATCTATTTTACCCGTTAATCTAATTACATTACACATTAACTCACACCGCTCTTCCTATTGGTATCCCAAGTGTCCAAAAAGTGTAACAAATCTCTTGTTAAATAATATTTTTCCGCACATATGTTTCACCATTTTCTACTAGTATTTCTCTCAGTAAGTGGTTTATTTCTATTATTTTGTTAGACAGATTTATTTCGTATATAAAGAGATCCTTTGAGTTTACCTTTCAGTGTTTGTATTCCCGCAAGATTCTTACATCAGGGCCAAAACTAGCATCTAGCCCGTAAAAGATTTTTAAATTTATAGCGGTTGGCGCGTTTCCTCAACGCCAATTTATTTGTTGTTCACCTCTATTTAACGCCATCTATTGTCGTTTTACTTTCGCCAATTACCAACTCACTGACCGTGCTCTATGAGAAACTATCTATTATCTATTACTAACTAACTGTCACCGTTGTCCGTTTGTTTATATTCACTTAACCTCCTATCTCGAATCTTCTCGTCTAGAATAGACCTGGATTCCCAGGATGTTATTACCAACATTCTTCTTCAAGAGCAATCGAGACGCCTCCAGGGCTCCAGATATTTGTGTGATAGTGTGTGTCTGTGAGTGTCTATTATTTTGGTGAGTTCTCACGTTACAATATACATATTTGAGAATTTAACATGCCTCTATATCAAAAACCGTAACTCTTTCAAAAAAATGTTCAATTTAAACGTTTCCGGATATTGTCCTATCTTTAATTATACCACCTCAGATTTTCGAGAAAATTTGCCTCCTTCGGTTTTAGGGGGAAGGAGATTTCGGATTTGCGTTTTTATGAATATGGGACCATTTCATAAGCCTCCCCTTTCAAATGAATCGCAAGTATCATCAAAATCGGAGTTCGGAGTACGTTTACTATATGAAACGCGCGAACAAACAAATAAAAAAAAGCAGACATTAGAATTGTATACCTCCTCCGTTCGGGGTTTGTCGGTCAAAAATGATGAGAATTACATGTGAATTCTATTCTATCCCAATAATAACTACTTATGTGTAACATTTAAAGAACTCGTGTAAGAGAATAACTATCACCCCTTTCATTATTTAATAAATTTTACGAAATTACTTAGAAAAGGAAAGTATATTCGAGAATAGTGTGTACCTACCTATATAAATGTTTTCTCAATGCATTTTTAAATAGTTTTTATTACTTTCGGTTCTTGTATCAATGGAGTCCGCAGCGATTTCTCAGGCCCCATACGGTCTAGAGACTTGAAATTTCGAATTCGTACTTTGATCGCAGACAAGATCATTATAATGTCGACATGGAACGACAATGGGATCCGTCACTGGAATTACGCACGAGCATGGAGCGTATATATACGTCCCGTTCTCTGGTATATAGGTACTTTCTGGAAGATCGTCTATGGTTATGTCGCAATTGTCAGACGTCAGACGTTATTGTTAATTTAAAGTTTAATTTTGTGTTGTGGTAGACAAACAGTAATTTGTTATGGAATTGCTGTTGCTGGCAAACACATATACATAACTACATAAGTATAGTTAAAATGGAGAAAAGGATAGCAATAGTAGGTACTCATCGGTACAGTTTAAATCTTAAATGCCCAATAAAAACTATTTTTAATTTTTTTCAAAAATTTCACTAGTTAAACAATTAGCTTTGTTTATAGAGTGAATCTCGGAATCCCTGATATTATTATTTATACAAGCAATGTTTATTTTGTAATTTATTTATAATATATTAATTCCATCAATTTATAATATATCGTAATTGACTTGATAGACAACGCACAGCATAAACCACTAGAGAGAAAAATACGAGATTTGGAAAATATCTTCGATACTCACCGAATGTGGTGGCTCACTAAGAAATTATTTCTCAATGTCCAATGAGCTGTTAGAAACTTATTACTTAGTAGGTACTAAGTACCCACTAGGATTTTTTAAACACCCTGTATACTTAAATGAAGCGTGTTAAACAGGTGGCCCTGTATAAAGCAACCGGCTCCCCTCCCGTAGGCAGGTGCGTTAAAACGGTCGATACTATCGCATGCTTTATTACGTCCTCTGCCCTCTACACACAGCTGCCTTTTATCTACCGCACTATATTGCGTCACCAGGGCAATAACGCGATAGACGTGCATTTCTTTTTGCTGAGCTCAGGCAACATCGCACTTCATCGTTTATTATAATATATTATACGTTTGCTGTATACCAAATTTATCAAAGAATGAATATTGCACTATTTATATCTTTAGTTAAGGAACGGTCTATTTTATATGATTTGCGAAATCCTTTGCATAAAGACAAAATGGAGAAGGATAGTAAGTGGAGAGAAATATGTACTGCCATGGATATAACTAGTAAGTACTTACATACACATAAATTTAAAATAATTATTTATTAGCATGGTGTGACCAGACCTTATTCGTACATTTATTTGAAAGAAATACATGTAGTTTTTTGTGAAATACTTTTATTTCTTATAAAATCATACGTTTTATTAGGTTATTAGGTTGTTGAAGTAGGTAATCTATGAATTTTTGCGTATTTATATGATAAGCAATTTAGGGATTGGGTATACAGTGTGTAGAAAAAGTTACGCAAATTACTTAGGAATGCTTATTTTTTAGGTTTACAAAAAAAATTCAAATAAAAGTCCTACAAAATAAATCAAGCTATCAGCATGAATAATTTAAAAATATAGGTACCTAACTTTCAAGAACCTAAAAGTTCTAAGTTCTTTATTTAGAAAATAATATTAATTTAAATAAATTAAAAAAAAGTAATTTATGGAAACATTTAAATTTCCAAAATAATCTACAAGAACAAATCATTTTTAAAGAATGCTCAAAATGGATTTCTTCTTGTATTTGAGAATCCAAGTCTATAATACACTCTCTATTATAAAAAGATGAAGCACTAATAAGCCATTGTTCATTTGGGAATGGTTGTTATTTATACAGGGTGGGGATTTTAATGGCACGCTGCTTATAGCGGCCCTGAGAATAATATTTTTCAAAAATCCAAAAATAAAACCTGAAAGATTTTTTATGGAGTTCGCTTTCATCATGTACAAAAAATTGGGGCCCAAAAATGGGGGAGCAGCCCTAAACAACTTTGTTTTTTCAAATTAGAAGACAGCACTTGTGGTACCTCTTTGGAAAGCTTATTGAAAAAGGAATTTGTTGATAAAAAAAATTTACATCTGTCAAACCATGTGTCAGAAATTTTCCAAAAACTGATTTTTAACTATTTAATGAACAATTACATTAACAATAACATTAATACAGGAATATGTCACCACTTTAGCGTAACAGTTGTTGAAAATGTGCCCCATTAACATGTGGGCACAGACCCAACCGATGGTAGAACTCTTACTTTACTCTTCTCAAAACTTCTGGCATGATTAAACGTATCTCTGCCCGAATCTTTGCATTTAAGTCTTCCAGATTTCTAGACAATTTAAATGGAGACCGGCAAAATTTTTAATATCGGAACTCCAAGGAATATTCCCATATGATGGAAATCTAGAGCAAAGGATATTTTTTCAGCAGGATGGAGTTCCTCCCCATTCTGCAAGAAATGTAAGGGAATTCGTAAATACTGCATTTCCAAATAGGTGGATAGGATGGCGAGGATTTATAGAGTGGCCTCCCAGATCTCCGGATATTACACCATTAGATTTTTATTTACGGCGCGATTTAAAAACTAAGGTCTTTGTCAATAGACCTAGAAATCTGGAAGACTTAAATGCAAAGATTCGGTCAGTGATATATTTAATCATGCCAAAAGTTTTGAGAAGAGTAAGGGAAGAGCTCTACCGTCGGTTGGGTCTGTGCCAACAGGTAAATGGGGCACATTTTCAACAACAGTCACGCTAAAAAGGTGACATTCCAGTATTAATGTAATTATTCATTAAATAGTTAAAAATCAGTTTTTAGTAAATTTCTGACAGATGATTTGACAGATGTAAACAAAAATTTTCTACAAATTCCTATTTCAATAAGCTTTCCAAGGAGGTGCCACAAGTGTTGTCTTCTAATTTGAAAAACAAATTTGATTAGGGCTGCGCCCCCAATTTTTTTACAAGATGAAAGCGAACTCCATAAAAAAAATTTGAGGACGTATTTTTGGATTATTTAAGAATCTTATTCCCTGGGCCGCTATAAGCAGCGGTCCATTTAGAATCCCCACCCTGTATTTAATATTTCTATGATCATCCAGATCATCAATTTTTAAATAGTTTTTATTACTTTCGGTTCTTGTGTCAATGGACTCCGCAGCGATTTCTCAGGCCCCATACGGTCTAGAGACTTGAAATTTCGAATTCGTACTTAGATCGCAGAAATCTCGCCGCCTGTTAAGCTCCAAGTGTGATCCAATATTGGTAATTAAAATTATCTCCTTCAATCTCATTCACTGGAATTACGCACGAGCATGGAGCGTATATATACGTCTCGTTCTCTGGTATTAGGTACTTTCTGGAAGATCGTCTATGGTTATGTCGCAATTGTCAGACGTCAGACGTTGTTAATTTAAAGTTTAATTTTGTGTTGTGGTAGACAAACAGTAATTTGTTATGGAATTGCTGTTGCTGGCAAACACATATACATAAGTATAGTTAAAATCGAGAAAAGGATAGCAATAGTAGGTACGGTTTAATATTAAATGCCCAATAAAAACTATTTTTAATTTTTTTTAAAAATTTCACTTGTTGTTTTGTAAATTCAGGAAAGAGAAGCTATTTTTGTGCATTTTCATCCTGAAAAACATGTAAATTATCTCGTATTTGGCGTTTTAATTCTACTCTTTACATTCTAAAATGAACAATGAAAGAAAAATTACATAGGTAGGTAGGTATTTGTTTTTTTGTAATGTTACTTTAAAACGGCCGTAACTTTTCAATGGAAAAGTGTGGTTTAACAGTTATACCTATGTATTTTTAAGTTTAACTGAATCGAAAAAATATAGAGGGTGTCTGTATAATGGTGCTACAATGGTACAACTCTAAAGCTGTAGGTACTATTTAATCTGATAAATTTCAAAACAAACATTGTTATACATTCATGCATTTTGAATGTCGAATGCTGTTACAAGATCAAAAAAACCCTAAGCCCTTAGCTGATGACGTAATCACATTCAGAGCTGGGTAAATAGTTTATTTTTAAATACTTTTTTTTTATTTGAATATTTACTGCACAAGTATAAGTACGTTCATTTCCTAAATATTTAAATAGACTATACTGTATAAACAACATACTTTTTGAACACACTGTATGTTCTCTCTATACTTCTATTACAGTAGGGTGATTGTTGAGAATCCTACTCTGTAGCCTATAGCTATTATAAAAGCTGTCGCCTATAGCTAAGTATTTGCCTAAGTAGAGAAACTCGTCATTATAGGTTGTGTGCATAACGTCTTTTTTCAGTGGAAGCTGCAAAAACAAGATGGAGAAGTCTAAAAGATTGTTATACGAAGCATCTAAAAAGCATAAATACTACCGAAGGACAAGCATCGTCGAAATATATTCACTGGCAATGGGCAAAATACATGGAATTTATGAAACCTCATTTAACTTTTGCATCAAAAATTACAAAACTCGAACAAGAACACCATATAGCTGATAATGTAGACCTCCAGTTAACCTCGGATGTACAAATAAGCAATCAATTGAATTCGGATGGACCAAGTAACCAATCCCAAGGACATATACAAAAAAGAAGGCGACGTTCTACTACAGCACCTGCAATCAATGAGAATAATACCTCTTCAGACATGGATAAAATAATTCATTATTTGGAAAATAAGAGAAAAAATACTCACGATGCTACGGAACTTATATTTCTCGGCTATGCAAAAACTATTAAGTCATTTTCACTTCGAAGACAGGCTGTGATTAAAATGAACATTGCCAAATTGATTATGGAGGAAGAGCTTGCCCATTATGAGGAGACTATGTTGAATAGTTAAACAGTTGATATTTCTGACTCATGCAAAATCGAAATTCAGTGAAGAAATATCAGACTTGGGTCGAATATCAAAAAATGATAGATGCGAACCCTACACGTAAAATTGGATTACAGGGCTTACAATGTACCCAATACTCAGAATTCGAATATATATTCATTTTAAATGAATACTATGTAGAATACTTACTCATGAGAAATTCAAATAAAAATTTCAAATAATTTTTGTTCTTTTTACATATCTGCATACTCAGCATTTTTTATCATAAATATTTATTTCTTTTTATTAAATATTGTGGTTAGATAATTGTTTCCGAGCTAAAACTAGTTTCTACCTAGACGTTAAGACATATTTGAATAAATATTCACGTAATATGGGTATACACAAAATAACATTTTAGATTCACTAGGGTAACGCGAACGAAACATTATTCACAGGTGATATTTTTGACTGATGAAAAATATAAATTTAGCGTAGTAGTCCTTAGGCCCAGACCTAACATTATGTATCGATAACCCCTCTTTTGAGACTTGGGGGCGTTTTCCTTTGACTTTCGGGCTCAAAAAATATTTCAATCTCCTCAACCAATTCTCAAAAGATATGCGGTAGTAAATAACTATGACCTTATAACTTGGCAATGTTACTAGGTAGATAGAAGACTTTTGGTACCAACTTCAAAAGTACCAGCATAAGTAGAATTAATATTATGTTTTATTTTTCAGTACACCAACTAATAAAGTCGGTCCTAATTTGTGTGATGAAGTTTTATTATATAAGTTTGAGTAAAATCTAATACTGATTCCAATTTCAATTATTTTCTCCTTATTTTTTTATCAGATTATCTCTGTAATAAGCATGATTGGTTTTTGGAAACTTTTGAAAATAATATATTAACAAGAAAGCATACAAACACTCGTATAACACCTCCGTTTGGAATTTCGGTCAAAATATAATGGTGTTCGAGCAGAAGTTTGGCCCAGTTTCAAACTGTTTCCAACTGTGTTCCGTAGTTGCTCGAACACCCATGTTGAGTCTCAACAACGGTAGAGATGGTTTACTGGTAGAAGACTGAGTGATGTCTGAAATCAGTAAACAGTTACAGTTCGCGGTGCTTATACAATTTTTTGCACCACCAATACGTGTATAAAAAAATTCGTATGAGTTATGTATTATTTGAAGAAATACCAATATCCGAAAACTGCATGACGACAGATTGAAAAAACATGATATTGTTTATATCCTTCAGAAGTCACTTACCGTTCTCGAAACGGTTAGTAAAATACTTACCGACGTGTTAGGTTAACAACCGGTAAAGATAGCTGACTATCATAGAAACAGATGTGGTAAGCAATCGAAAATATCCTATCGCAGAAATAGGTATTTGAGGTAAGCTTAAAATCGAAAAAAAAACGTATTAATATCTCAGAAACTGACGAAGATTAAATGGGGATAGAACTTCTACGTCGGATACCCTGGAAACTGTAAAACAAGAAACTTCTTTTTGGCCCAATGTCGAATACCCATAGCTGTCATCTTTGAATATGAATTAAAGTTCCACATTTTGTGGAATATCAACCCTTGAGATCAGGAAGCTTACACTGAGTGTCAAAACGAAATACTGTGTTACTATGAGTAGAAGAAGAAGAAGTTTACCTGCGATTTATTAACTCTTAAAACACCATTGCCTTCTAATTATTGACAATACTTATTTGCCGTCAAAGTTTCGTCGATCTCCCAAAAATCGATTCCCAAATACAAGCTTAATAATTTTTCTACCTCTATACTTCAGACAGCAACAGGAGTTAGAGAGGATGGCCACAGTATTTGACGCATCATGGGAGGAACAACTATGGCGAATACGTGTTGAACAAGAAGTTTTCAGTTGTCAGAGAGCTGATGTTAATACATTAAGAAATGAGCTGCAACATTTGAGTCAGGTATGTATAGTAGCAGCCTGAACTGTTGTGTACAAAATATTCATTTAAGGAGGCATAAGCGGTTTATCACGGTCGGTAAGGTAGATCTTGATTTTTTTTATTACCGGTCAATATTTTGGTAGGGGGCCACCTGTTACAAACCGACACACGTGTTTCACTAACATCGTTAGCGATGACCACTATGGTCATTTTTTATATTATCTGATTCCATGCTGCTGGCTACTCCACATATATTGTTAGGAGGCTCCAAATTTTTATTTTTGGAAGAAGTCTTTAATGACACCGGATTTTCATAATTTTATTGACAAATTTAAAAGATTTACTGCTACTCAAACTGCCTCCTTAAATATGTATTCTCAAGTTGTTCTTGAGTTATGTTTGTGTGAAATGGTAATTTTTAGGTTGCTTCACAGTTGGAGCCCTACATCAGAACATTAACACCAGGTACACACAGTCAACAGAGTAGTCAAGGTGAACAGACTCAGTCCGAGCATGCACAACATTTGGCTTCACTATTGGAACATATTGGTGAGAACTTTGGCTATGATGTTCGATATATTTTATCATAGTCTTAAAGAAGATGAACTTCACTTATTTTTTTATTAAATTAGCTGTATAGATAAACTGGTTTAGAATGTGCTGTATGTAAAAGAACCATTTCTAAAAATACTCTAATGGTGGTATTTCAGGATTAGCATATAAATCCTTGATTCGATTCTTGTGATTTTCGACAATTTTGCTGAAATCCATATCATCTTTCTTTTCAACTTCTAAATACTGGTGCTTTCCATCATCTTGCTTAGTATTGCATTTCTTCTCAATTTTATTTGTTCTCACAATCTCTGGTCTATAATGCAGCTTTGGTAATTTCAGCACTAAATGTCCGGTAGTTTGAGATCTTTGAGCTGTACTTTTCTCAATGGAAATCTCCTCTGGGAATACCATTTGAAAAATTTTATCTGTAATTGAAAAATAATCCATTCTTACTTCTATTATCAAGTTCATGTTCTTTTTTGTTTTACCTTTTATTTCAACTTTTACATATATCGGCTGCAAATCCACATTTATTAAATTGCTATCTAGAAACTTGTAAACTGCGATATCGAGAACAAACTGTTCAGGCTCATCATCTTTAAATTTGAATTCAAGCTTGGCGTGATTTATATTCAATGGTCTACCATCTTTGTTAAACAGTTTCACAATTTTCTTCGAAGTTGTTTCTTGTTCATTGGCCCGCACTTTATTTTTTTGTTGCCTTTTTGCAATTTCCACTCTCGTTTCCGGGCAATTCTCACTAGATGTCTTCCAGAAATCTTCATCTGTTAGATGATCACTTTGTTTGGCTCGTACACGGTGTACTTGCTCCTCTCTGTAAATCCTAATAAAAAAAAAGTAAAAGAACAGTCAATCTACAACAACTATGTAATACTTTTGCTTTTATACCTGTATTTTTCCTGTTGACCTCTAATGCTTTTTTCTATTTGAGGTAATTTTTGAATGGCTTTGATTCGTTCGCTTCTTGTTATTGCTGTAACATCGAGACTTTCCAGTTGTGGGAGCTGTGCAATAACGTAATCCCTATAATGATCAAATTCACAGCAAGGATTGCCTGTAAAATCAGAGTATTGGATGAATTACATAATAATACATTTATGTTTTTACCTGTGAGATACAAATCCTTCAGATGTATGTTGCCTTTTAACGAACATACACTTTCCAAGTTTCCTATAAAATTCAAAGTCAAATCAAGCTTGGATAACGACTCACATCTCGCTAAATTTTCAATAATTTCGATATTATTTATGGCCAAATTTAAGTATTCTAATTTTTTCAATTTGTTCAAGTTTTCAATTTTAGATATCAGATTTGCTTGCAGATACAATATCTGCAACTCTCTGCACCAATTATTTATGTGTTCAATTTTCTCAATGTCTTCTTGATGTAGAGACAACTCTTCGAGTGTACCAATAATTCCTGAAAAAAAGTCTTTAGAATTATAATATCTGCACAAATACTTTTATCACCACCTTCATTGTGTTCTGATCTTTTTCTTATTAATTCTTCGGTAATTCTAACCATTATTTAAATGCTATTTCTCAATATTTTCGGGTGTAGCATTACTTCTATTGACATAATTCTCCGGTATCCATGGTAACAAATATCATATGAAACTTCCATGATACCAATGATACTAGGACCAAATTAGTATCATGTGAAACTTCTATGGAATAATACTAGGAAAAGAAGATGCCCACGTGTATCTCCGATGACGTCACGTCAGTCCGTGAAAAAACTTCAAGGATAACCGTACCTTACTTTGGATTAAAAAAATCGACGGCCTCATAACGAATGCAAACAATTTATATCTGATAATTTCATTTTAAGTTTAAGGTAGAGGATTTTATCGAGAATAACTTTTTTTCATAACAAATAATAAAAAATGTTCTCCATATGATGCTTTTAATTATTAATTATCCGTCCAACTATATTATCTCTTTTATGAATCATAACAGGACACTATTTTTTAAAATTGAGAATTGCGTCCTTTCTGTTACAGGACTATTGCAACAATCAGATGCTGCCATGGGTAAAATTCCAAGATCTCGTAGCAGGGTATTGGGTCAATTACTGGAAAAAGTCCGTCCTAATGTCCAGGAGCGTGAACGCAGCAAATCAGCTAGTCAAACAGACAAACCAATGACAACACCCCAGAAACCACCAATCAAAAAACCCTTTATGGCTAGGTAGGTTCAAATGTAAGTAGATGTTTGGTGTTTTGTCATTCCCTTTCATAACTTTCATTAACACATTCTTCAGATATTATTCTTATGCGTCTTCTCTGTTTAAGTTCTTAAATACACCAAATATAATACATAACATGACAAAATCTAAGGCTTCCGCTTCATCAATTTTATTTTTCCGATTATATTTCTAATCATCTTTCCATACTTTCACAATATTAATTCGCTACTTGCAACATATTATTATGTTTGACTCAGTCTCCATTGTTCATATGACCTATTCCATCCAGTCATTCTTCTAAATATTTCTTTCAGTACTCAACAGATCAGTATTGATAGGCTTGAGGCGCAAATCAAAGAAAAGTTGCATGACATCATTAATAGAAGACAGAGTCAGCCTTCTTCAAAATCTGATACCGAAACTGACAGAAAACTGGGAAAAGATGATAGAAAACTTAGCAAAACTGATCTAGATTCAATTGGTAATCTAAAAGTTGAAATACCAATCGTTTTAAGAATTTATTTATATTTGTATGTCAATTTTAGCGAGGTTAAGCTCCAAGCCGAGGATTATGTATAAGAAAATTGGTAAAAGCTGCGATAAAATCAATACTGGCAGTAGTAGTAAATCAGATAGCGAAGCCAAAAAATGCCGATCCGATCCAGATTACCAGCGAATATCTGATGCAACGACGCAGAATGTCAAAGCTTTAATACACGAGTCCCGATCTAGTCCAAGCAGTCCCAAGAGCAGAAATAAAGGGAAGCTGCCTATGAAACAGCAAAAGAAAAAGGTATTCATATGGAATTTATCTAATCTATCTAAGATAATACTATGAGCAATTCTTATACCGGGTTGTCCAATTAGTGCGACAAAGTAGAATAACTTCTCTATTTTCAAATATTTAAAAATTATGTCAATTTAAAAAAAATTAAAATTAGTTGGGACTATACAGTGTGTCCCAAAAAAACAGAACAGCACAAAGTCGTGTTTTTTAATGAATCACCCTATATATTTGTAAATTTTTATATTCTACATAAAATAACAAGTAGAATGGTGTATCACTTGTCAACTTTCAATTGTTTGTTTAGGAGCTATAAACAATCAAAAATCGACATTTTAGCCCCTTTGACAGCTATTTGTGCCAAAACGGTACAAGATAGAGAAAAATAAATTTCACATTCCTATCTTAGTTTTTTCGGACCTATTGAATAGCGTTCTCAAAAATGGCACCAGGGATGGTACCAGATATAGTACCAGTTATGAAACCACTGTCAGATAGGTCTTCAAAAACTAAAAAAGGAATGTGAAATTTATTTTTCTCTATTATTTACGGCTTTGGTACAAATAGCTGTCAAAGGGGCTAAAATTTTGATTTTAAATTGTCTATAGCTCCTAAATAAACAGTTGAAAATTGATAAGTGATACACCATTGTATTCGTTATTTTATAAGGAATTCAGAAATGTAAAAATATGTAGGGTGATTCATTGAAAAAACAACATTGTGCTGTTCTGGTTTTTTGAGATATCCTGTATAGTCCCAACTAATTTCAGAATGTGAGGCTTGTGTTCCCTTACAACTTTCATATTTACATCATTTTAAATTAATTGAAAATAGAGAGGTTATTCTACTTTGTCGCACTAATTGAACACCCTGTATATACCGGGTGGTCTTTTAAAGGTAATATCTAGAAAACTGCTGATTAAAAAAATGAAATTTGGAGTGATGCAACGGGACGTTGGTGGGCACAAGTGATTTCGTAACTCTCTTTTTAGGGGGTTTAACTTTTTAAAATTAAATGGAAATGTTTAGTTTTCTTTTCAGATTCGTAATATCTAGAAAAAACTACGTTTAAATCAAAACATAATTTAATGTCATGTCAATATGTTGAAATCAACTTTAAAAAGTTATGTAATAGTATAACAGTAAGCAGTGGTATACGAGCCGTTGTCATGCTAATGCATGGTAGTTATGTAATTTAATAGTTGTTCAAAATGTCATTTTGCTCTAAACATTATATAAATATTAATTAAATTAAATATTAAATAAACTGCGAACTCTTAACAACATATCTGGTTGGAGCTGTCGCCATGACTTTCCTTTAACAAAACCTCACAAGAAGAAGTCAAGGGGTGTTAAGTCTGGCGATCTGGCAGGCCAATTCACCGGCACACCACTTCACCGGCACACCACGTCCAATCCATCTATTGGGGTATGTGTTGTTTATAATTATACGTGCATTTTGAGAGTTATGTGGTGGCGCACTGTCTTGCTGGAACCAAATTTCCCCACGTTGTCGTTCTGGAAAAATGCAGTCCAATAACAATATCGCCAAGTATCCACACCAAGTATTTACCGACCAAGGGTGTTGATTAGCGACTGCTCGTACCCAGTGTAGATTTTCTTCAGCCCAATATTGCATATTATGCTGATTTACTTGACCATGGTTTGTAAAAGTTGCTTCGTCTGAGAATATTTATGTTTTCTAGTGAATTGTTTTCAGTGACCCATCGTTGAAACCAATGGCAGTCACACGTCTATAAAAGTCTTGTTCATACAGTTCTTGATGGAGCGTAATATGGTAAGAATGAAATTGAAATTGCGCAGTATTCTGAAAACGGAAGTTTTACACATCCCAGCCTCTCTAGCGATTTCTGGATCCGATGTGAGGTTTGACAGCTGCTGTCCCAAAAACTCCTACCGCCATGTCATCGTTCGATTTGGTCTTTCTTCGATTGTGCTTTTTCGATGAAAGTTGGCGAGTCTGACGACTACCTTCTAATCTTTTGAAGGCCATGAAGGATTTTCGAGGCAACTGCGGAAACCTTACAAAAGTTTAGAGGCATTGCGGTAGTTTTTTTTTCTATATTCTAATAGAATTAACAACATATCAACTTGGCAATTTGAATTAATTCATTTTAGGAATAACTGAAAACCCTGAATAGGAATAGTAACAGGAATAAAAAGGAGCAAAATAATAAAAATCACCAAAAATAAACAACAAATGAACAAAATGAACACTAATTATCAAAGGACACACTAAAATAACTCTCGAAATTCGAAACATTGTTACAGATATGTCAGCACTGCATTACCATGACAACGGCTCAAATACTACTGCTTACTATTATACTAGAGCGCTGTATAGAAGAGTATTATCGCTGCCCCTCATTGTGCGTCCTGACTTTCAAGTCAGTGGTAAAGGTAGAGCGCTTGTTTACGTATCTTTACGTGTATAAACTATACCACTGACGTGACAGTCAGGACACACAATGGCGGGCCGCCATAACACTCATCTATACAGCGCTCTAGTTATACTATTACATATTTTTTTAGTTTGTTATTAACATACTGACATTAAATGATGTTTTGATTTAAACGTAGTTTAAAAGAAAAATACACCTTTCCATTTAATTTTTGAAAGTTACCCCCCATCCCTGAACAGTGGTAAGAGCTACAAAATCTCTGATGCTTCCAAATGGTACCCCACAACGTCCCGTTGCATCACACCTAATTTCATTATTTTTAAATTAGTAGTTTTCTAGATATTACCTTGTAACAGAACCACCCTGTATATAAATTTTTAGATTAGGTTCTAATTTTTTAGATTATCTTTATAAGTGGCTTTCCTGACAAAACGCGAGGGTGTCACCCTCGAGGTCCATAAACTTTTTCTTGAATGGTTCGGCAGATTTGGATAAAAATTTATAAAAAGGGGTTTTAAGTGCCGATAAATCGATTGAAATAATTTCATTTTTAAAGGGTGTGACCCTCGAGGTCCACACTTGCTATTTCGGAATAGCTTCGCAGATTGCAATACAAATTTTTAAGTCGATTGGTGATACAGTTGAGTTCTGGTATGTTTCACATTCTTATTTATTTTGAAATATTTTAAATTATGAGCTATGTGAACACTAAAAGCATTATTTACCGATCTATCGATCGCAATACATTTAAAAAGAAATATGCACACTTTTGAACTTAGAATAGTAACTCTTATAGACCCATTTTAAATTCTGTGTTACCCTTACTAAGCTCGGTCGCCAAGATATTATATGAGATATGTCTCAGCTTATTATGTATTTTCAACCAATTAGCAACAGGATATGAAAGGAATTAAATTACTTAAATAATGGGAATTCTTATATTTAGCTGAAGTTTGACGCAAATACGTAGCGCAAATAAAATTAAATAATCTTGGAGGACATAAATTCACCAAATAGGTGATTTTGGTCTGTTTATTACTTTTTATAAACATTCTTCTAAAAATCACTTTCTAAATTATCTCCTGTCCATTCGTTGAATGGTATAATCTTCAAAAATTTGCTGATATCCTTCACCAATAATTGTACTGATACGACCTCTCCATTTTATATTTACTTAAAAAAGTCTAGTGAAATGATTAAATTAGTTGTGAGAGTTTTGAGAATTACCCTAACCATTTCGAAAAATGGACGTCATCTGGCCATAAAGAAAAATTCAAGCAGCGATTCATTTTAAGGATTTGGCGGCGTTTTTTTAATCCGTGGTGTATGCCACAATCCTAACATAATTGCTAACGGGCAAGGGCGGGCTAAGTTGTGATTTTCATGGAAAACTTCCCTGACATGACTAATCCTTGGCCTTCCTGATCTTGGATTGCCAGTTACAGACTTTGTTTTTTCAAATCTGAAAATCATGTATTACGAAATCTAGTAATCCAGCAGTACAATTTCTACTGCACTACATTAATTATAAACACTTTAATTTGTGATGAACCTATAATAAACACATAAGTACATACACTGCTATTGTATTTTTTTTTTCATTTTTTTTAGTCAAGTTCCGTCCTAGGCATTTATTTCAATATTACTTTTCTCTTCATTAAAATAATTTAAGGGTGCTATTTGAGGTATTAAAACTATTTCAGGCGTATTCATAATCGATACTTAGCACGCTACTAAATTAAGTGCGAAGATCTAACTTAAATTAGGTTCCTGACTCTTTTGTCAGTGTTATGGTAGGATAGTGTCTTGTTTGTTATTTTAATACCGTACTAGCTAGTACCGAACTTGATTGGATTATGAATACCCCTTTATATCTTTATGACAGCTATCAGTGAACAATTTTGTAACATAACCTATCTTTTGTTTCTGCTATTGCCCAATTATTCTATTATGGACATCTATCGTTCCCTTCACCGCATTATCTTTTTCATTATAAATATATTGAACAGAAAATACTGTTTCTTCTGTCATTTTCAATTCCTCTAATATGTGTAATTGTCAAATTGAATTATTTCAAATCTTTTGACACGACGTCAGTTTCACAAATGACAAATGAGCCATTGGCGGCTCGTCGGGATAGGCAATGCAGGCGGCGCCCACGGTCCGTAGAGAGACACGGTTGTCTCGATCAGCAGTTGACCAATCGGGAGCGAGCGCGCGTTTTACGTAGACCGTAGACCTGAATTTAAATCGTTTGCCACTCTCACTATGTATTGCCTATATGTTTACTACATATATCCTAGTTTTTTCATATAATAACAGTAACATAAAAACATAAGAACAGTAGTAGTAAATTGCAATTTCGGGAAGTATTGCTCATAAAATTGTTGAAAATCAATCAATAAATGAAAAACAGCTGAAAAGGAAATCACAAATTTTTGCAATTATTCGAAAGTTCGGGGTGGGTACAAATCGAAAAACAACAGGTCGACAAGTTTTCCAGTTTAAAGAAGAATAGGTACCTCCTCATAAAAATTTTGATTCAGATATCTCTTAATATTACAACTTGAATGACCAATAAGCTAAATTGTGCGAATGTATTAGTTAAAACCGAAAAAAGTCAGGTGTCCGTTTTTTCTTGTGTGTCAAATCAAGTCACGATTTTTTTCATTTTTGACCGACAAACCCCGAACGGAGGTATACAATTCGACTGTTTGTTTTTTTTGGTTCGTGCGTGCATTTTATATAGTAAACGTACTCCGATTTTGGATTTTTGATTCTTATCATATTGATATACACGCAAATCCGAAATCTCCTTCCCTCCGAAGACTGCCCTCGACGGGGGTAAATTTTCTCGAAAATCGAAAATCTGAAATGGCGGAATTAAAGATACCAAAATATCAGGAAACGTTTAAATTGAACATTTTTTCTAAAGAGCTACGGTTTTCGAGTTATAGCATGTTAAAATCTGAAATATCTGTATTTTCGCTATGTGGAAGAGGCAATTTCTTTCGAAAACTGAAAATTTGAGAATGGGAAATTAATGACCAGATTATTTGTAGCAACATTTCTATGGAACATTTTTTCCATAAAGTTACGGTAAAGTGGTAAAGTTTATAATATGCGTATTTTCGCGACGATGTTCTTAGTTTTCTGAATAATAGTGTTGCGTATGCGGGTTCGCAGATAAGTGAGACTAATTTAGAGTTATTAAATTAACTTTATTTACACTCGAAATAATATAAATTACAACTTAACTTTACTATATTCTCACTAACTTACTCGGACTATTCCATTTATTCACACTGTCTTTTACACTCTTGCCGACAATTCTCCCATATATATATCCGACAAAGGATCCAGATCATTCGAGCGGCTTCTGGTCTTTGATGCGAAAGCCGCCACCAGACGTTTCTCGAAATCCCTTTTGTCGGCATCCAGGAGTAGATACCATGATGTACTTATTTCCAGAATCTGTCGTAGTGAATGGTCCTGCAATGTCCACCGCAATTCTTTCCCAAGGTTCACTTGACAGATACTGCTTCATTTTCCCTCGGGATCGTGTCTTCGGACCCTTCTTAGAAGCACAGAGGTCACATCTTCTGCACCATTCTTCCACATCTCTTCGACAGTTGATCCAATAATACCGCTCTTTCACTCGTGCCAGTGTTCTATTTACTCCAAAATGGCCTCCACGGCGACTGCCATGCAGTTCACGAAGTACTTCAGCTACCATCGTTCGGGGTACAACGGTTTGATACACAATGCTCCTACCATCTGGACTTTCCCATTTACGAGTGATCAAGTCATCCCGTAAGCACAACGAATCCCACAGAGCGCAGTACCCCTTGGCCGTCTGATCAAATCTGGAGATTTCTTGCCACTCAGGTCGTCGCTTTTGGTCTAACCAGCCCCGTACTATCGTCAAATCTTTGTCAGCGATTTGTTCTCTTCTAAAGTTGTCTCTGGTGATTTCGTCGGTATTTTCCGTTTCCTTATTCCTAATCTGCATTTGTTGGATATGTACAACATCCTGGGCTATTTCTCTTTATTCCTGCCTTTGACAGAATTTACAGGAACTGCCACAAGGTCTTCGTGACAAGCTGTCAGCGTTGGCGTGACTTCTTCCTTTTCGGTGTTCAATTTGAAAGTCGTAACTCTGCAGTTTCTCCAGCCAACGCGCTATCTGTCCCTCCGGATTTTTGAAATTCAGCAGCCACTGTAGTGCAGAGTGGTCGGTTCTTACTAAAAATTTCCATCCATAGAGAAAACTGTGGTAATGTTATATGGATCGTACAACCGCTAGCAGCTCCTTCCGGGTCACGCAGTAGTTTCGCTCTGCTTTTTCCAACGTTTTACTGAAATATCCAATTACAGCTTCTTCGCCATTCTGTATTTGGGAAAGAACAGCTCCTATTCCACTTTGTGAAGCGTCAGTGTCTAACACGAACAATCCTTCATCCAAGGGATATGCAAGAACAGGAGCACTGGTCAAACGTTTTTCAGCTCAAGAAACGACTGTTGACATTCTGGTGATCAGTCAAAGTGGGAGTTCTTTTCAGTTAATTGATGTAGTGGCTTCGTTATTTTCCCAAAAAACAAATCGGCGGTAGTAACTGCTGAGTCCCAAAAAGCTTCTAACTTCGTGCTTGTTCTTTGGTCTGGGCCAATCTCGCACTGCCTGAACTTTTTCTGGATCGGTCTCAATTCCTTTCGATGATACGACATGTCCGAGAAAGTTGACTTTTTCCTGGAATAGAACGCATTTCTTTGGATTCAGCTGGAGATTAGCACTTCGGATCCTGGCGAATACTTTCTTCAGATTCGATTGATGTTCGTCGAAATCTTTGCCAATCACCATTACATCATCCAAGTACACCAGGCACGTCTCCCAAGTTAGTTCTCGCAGAACTAATTCCATTAACCTTTCAAAAGTGGCAGGGCATTACATAATCCAAACGGCATGACATTGAATTGATACAGGCCGTTTCCAGCTGTAAAGGCTGTTTTTTTATCTTCCTTGTTTAGTTCTACCTGCCAATATCCACTTTTCAGGTCCAGAGTTGAGAACCACCTGGATCCAGCTAAGGTATTCAAGGTATCGTCAATTCGGGGTAATGGGTAGCTGTCCTTCTTCGTAACATCATTCAACCTCCTGTAATCCACACAGAACCTCGTCGAACCATCCTTCTTCGTCACCAGCACAACTGGTGATGACCAAGGACTGCTGGATTCTTCTATGACGCCATCCTTCAGCATTTCTTAAACCATGGTGTTAACTTGCTGTTCTTCTTTGCAGTTTCCAGTATTGGCTTGATGTTGTGCTGCACGATAGATTCTTTGGAAACCACGTCAGGGCGTACCACTGATTTTGTTGCCCCCGTGTCGATGGTCAAATCACATTTCTTGCCGTTGATAAAACCTTGGACAACGAGGCTCTCATAGCTCTTCTTGATGGAGCACAAATGTAACTTGGGGGCTTGATAATCAGTGATCGCCAGCGTTCGCCCCCTTACACTGGCGAGGTGGAGTTTTCCTGAAGTCGGGTATTCTCTCTCTGAACATTTCGTTCTTCAGATCTGGGTCGTCGCCTGCAGTTTCTACTTATATGTCCCTCTCGGTTGCAATTGTAACACTTAATCACTTTTCTATATCCGGACTCCTTGCCACCTCGAGAGCAGAATTTCTGGAACATCGCCTCCAGCTTCTTAAAGAAATCTGCATTGTCTTGTGGTTCGTCTGACACCCTGACTTCTCTTAATTTGCTGCGACGATTCATAGAAGCGTTTTTGGCAGCTTCGTATTCCAGTGCCTGGACAACTGTTTCGGCTAAGGTGTTATGCCTACTTAGTCTCAACGCTTGCTGCATGTCGATATCTCGAACTCCATCGATGAAGTACTGGACACTAATTTGCTCGATAAATTCGTCTGGGGCCTGTGGATAAGCCAGTCGCACAAACGTTGGTGGTTTAAGTTTTTCCTTGGCTGTTGTGATCGCCGACGTGTCCAATTTGCTACTTTCGCCTTGGTTGGTATCTCGCATTTTCTTAACGTCTTTCTCTAGTATTCGGTACTTTTCCTCAAACTCTTCTCGAACTGTCTCAATTTCATCTCGAACTGTTCCAATTTCTTGTTTAACGGTATCGATTTCTTGATGGACATTTCGGAACAATCCTGCAATGGTTTAATTGAAACGTAGATAAATTTCGTCTGAAAGCTTCCCGGCCGCCGCCTGTTCACCTATAGTGATTTTTCACTTTTTATTACATTAAGATTGATTAGAGCTTTGTATGTATATCGTAAGCAAAAACATTAATCAGACAAAAGTGCCAGTCGAACGCTGAAGCCCGCTAGATACGCAATCGCTGAGCGGGTCTACCGGCTACGTCATAGATTGCTTCTCGATTTCCGCACCGAACGCTTCCCCCGCCCTAGTACCCAGGATTGAGACAACCGTGTCTATGTACAGACCGTGGGCGGTGCCTACCTATATAAATCTTTAGTGCATCTACCCTTCAAAATGATAAATGATTTATACTTTATAAATATCTCTTTTATTCATGCTATTTCACCAAATAATATAAGTTATCGAAGATTTTCATTTAAAAAACTCGTGCGCGATTATGATATTCGCTAGTAATTTCAAGTTTACGACAGAGATTTTGTCCAGCGCCTACAATTCGATGAGTACACGTCAGCGCAATGTAATATACGAATGAATCAGTAAAGGATACGCATTATAATATGTAAAGTGAAATATGCCAAAATACGTCGGAGGGTAGGCACCGAAGTCGTTCGCCTTTCGCGTAGTTTTGACAAATTCCGTCGCCCGCGGGATTGACAGGACGCAACCAGGAAATTACAGTACAGTCAATTCAAGTCATTATTATTTATTTTATAATAGATTAGTTTTGAGTGTTTCTGTTGCCAATTTGTGAATTATCAGCTTTACAACCGTAGGATTTATTTGAATGCTATAAAAATCTATTTGAAAAATATGATAAAGATTACCATATATCGCATCAATGTTAAAACACTATAAATAATGATTTTCAAACAATCTTTCCAGAGACTTGAAAATTATTCACCTACATTAACTGCTACCATTCCAATGAAGTGTTTCGGTTGAAAGATATTTTTCTTGCCTTAAACGTATTAAAACCTATTGCCGTAATTCATTGAAAAATAATCGTTTGTTGTCGCTTACACTAATTTCTATAGATAAAAATTGTTTTGTTCTCTGCAAAAGATTGATGATTTCGTAAATTAAGTTCGTACTATTGAAAGATCGGCGTATAAATTTAATCTATAAGACTCAAATTCATGTCATGAAAAATCCTTAATAATTGGAATAGAAAAATCGCATTATTTTCATCTGTCCAGTGATGAACTCCGCATTGTAAATATCAAGTACATATATTAATGCTATCTGAAGATAAAAATGCTACAACAGATATCTATATATCGAAATTTAAAAATATCCCATACCTATATGACTTATGAATGATATTTTCACTTATAATCTCCCTAGAGCTTGAATAATTTCCGAAAAATTATCGAGGTGCAATTTTCTTAAAAAAATCACTTCTGAAAAAAAAGGGATAATAATTCATGCTCGCGGGAGGAAAGTTTTATACCAAAAATTATTTTTAAAAGGAAATACAATTCTTGACAGTATAGCTGTCAAGCCAAGGAAATTATCACTTATTAATTTTGGTGCTAAGTCACGAAAGAATTTTCGGAAAATTCAGGTTGTCGTAATAGCGACTCAAGGTATCTGATTGGCTTAAAACAACAATTATAAAATTTTCGTATTATCTCAATCGGCATAATGGTAAATAGCATTGCTGCGGCGGCTCGCTTGTCTCGATGCAAGGAGTGACGTCACAGCAGCTTCCGTGTTTTTATACATAAATAAACATTTTAATGAAATAAAAAAAATGTAGGCAAGTTCCCTATTTATTTAATAAAATATCTAAATCTTTCTGATAGCACTTGTCTATCTTTTCAAATAAAAGAATGTCAAGTTTTAATCAAAATAATATCATATAAAAACTTATCACCAAATTAATTATTTTTCTTAGATTTACCCATATAGTGATGGTGAGGACAATGTTTTTTATTCAACACACGATTCGGCCGATTCTTTAAGCACCTCTAGTCGCCGTTCAAGCTACGATGGAGGTGGTGGAGGCTCATCATCTGCCGATAAAACGATGGTCGTGATCATCAATAGACGCAACAAGAATGCATCACTAGCTCAGAAACAACGCTCTTGGGAAACTTTCCCACCAAAACGTCGACATCACCATCATATGTGCCAACAAAAATTGTCAGCACCTTCGACTGGTACTGCAATGGGTACTTTACGAAAAGCTGACAGCTTTGAAGGTGGGTACTCATTTCACAGTTTTTGGCGTGTGCGTCACTACAAGCAGTTGAATATAAAATTATATATTTTATTCAGCAAGTTTAAAAAATATATATAATAACCTAATATAAATACATTCAATAATTAACGGTAAGAAGTAGATTTTGTTTTTTAATTGTCTCATTTTTTCTTGATATTACATAGTTGAATGTAGAAAATAGAGGCCCACAAGAATATAAAACAAAATATGTTGTTGGGTTTATCAAAACCAATCGAAACTAACCGATCTTTCGAATGCACCAATCAGAAATTTGATATATGGTTAGTAAAATTTGTTGAACAATTGACTAAAAATTAGAAGGGTGCAAATATCAAACTGAATCATCTGGTATAATTTAATGATTTTGAGTATTTTTGATAGGTCATGAGGAAGCTGTGAAGAGTCTTGTGGCAGCAGTTCAAGAAACGAGAAGGAAACCCAAAGGTGGTAATTAACGGAAGCTGAAAATGGAGTGTAGCAGTTATTATTATGAGTATACGGGGATTTTGATGTTTGTTGCCTCTAATAATAATCACTCTATCAAAGAATATACATAAGGTATATAGATGTATACAATCTTATGTTGAATTTGAGGACAATACAGTTCCACAGTTAAGTGACTGGGGGCGCCGCCAACAACAAACTGTCAAAACAAAAATCAATAACGTCTAACAGGCGAGCAGAAACGTACATATTACCTCTCGAGCTGAAACCGCTTCTAGCGTACGTTATCGTTATCTGAAATATGACATATGCGTTTTCTTCTCTCTTTTCTATTGAAATTTTATTCAAAATACACTTTGTGGCGCCTTGCCAGCTGGGTGAGAAAACCTACATTTATTTTCACCTCAAATTTAACAAAGGATGTATATGTATACTCTTTGATTCTATCAGTAGATCGAGTCAAATACCCAAAAATAAAAATTGTTTCCTCTCTCTAGATTGGGAAAAACGACTCAATCTGTGGTGATATAGTTGACTAAAAAAAAGTTGTTATTACACAAAGGTAAAGTAGATAGCAAATATACCGTCGTAATACTATATGAAGCACTTACTAGTGAGGTTTTTTCTAGCTGGACAACAAATGCTACTATTCCTAATGCAGTTAATATTAATTGATCCTGTTGTGTAATTTTCTTGTTGAAAGTTGCTTCCTTTAAATTGAGAATAATAATAACTATAATAATTATATCATAGATAGCTGTGTTCTGTCAAAATACATTCTTGTTTCATAAATAGTTAGCTATGAAATTCTCCCATGAGATGGTTTACTTGAGTATAATGTCGAAATCTTCGAACCTTTCTGGACAAAGGTAGGTTTAAAAAGGATAAGTAAATTATCTGTAATTAATAAACCTGTTAGCAATTCTACAAGATACTACTTACGGGAAGAATTAGACAAGTTTTGTATTTAAAAAAGTGAATATAACAGAACTTTATTTTATGGTATGTATGTAGTATACATAGTAATGTCAAATGACTTCTCATGTTTGGAAAGGTTTGGCATAGTTATGATGTTACGACTTGAGTAATCATCGTTAGCTTGAAAAAATAATTAACACAAAAAGTTGGTTGCAAAACATTTATACTGCCGACACGTTACAACATCGTAGTTAGCAAAGAATTTCGAAAATATAATCAAAAAAAAGTTTTTTGCTAATCAGATAATAACAAACAAATTATCGAATTAAGCTCTAATCGTAATTGAATAAGAAAAAAATACACATTTCCTTGCCTCAAAACTGCTCACAATGAAGTGTTCATTTTTATATAAATAATATATGGGTTCATGTTACTTCAACATCCTAATGTTAATTCGAATGATACATAACATGCATTGGTTTTTATAGTTAATATTGTAAATCTCGTTGGATAGATGCTTTTGGAATTAGAAATTATCTAATACAAAGTATAATAATAATTATGGAATTGAATTATGAGTTTCTTATTTTCAATAAAAAAAACTATCAAACAAACAACAGTCAGTGAAACAAGAGAATTAAAGACATTATTTGTTTTTTTTTTTAATACTGAGAATAAAAATAGCGATTCAATTTTATATATGTGGTATTCTGGTATAATACTAAATTTTTTATTACACTAATACGTGATTTTGATCAGTAGCGCTATTTGAAAAACTTTCAACTCTTTATACTGAAGGCAAGTTGGAAAACGGGTTTGGCCTACATCTGTTGTGAGATTTTGTAGTGAAAAATGAATTAACAATATTGGTTCCAGATATTTCCAACATTCCCAAAGCATTTCTTCAATCTCAGGACAAAGCACAAGCATTTTCAAATTGACACTCGAAGGAATTTATGTTACTTTCGTTGAACTGAGGTTAAATTGTTATAATATAAATTACTATATATGACGTTAACCATGAGTTGTGTATTTAGCCAAATAAACATTTATTGAAACTTGATTTTGTTTTTATCTTAGTAGCAAATTTTGTGGAGTATGTACTTATTTCTTTGGAAAATAATAATTCAATCTCATGCTAAAAGGTTAGAATTTATAGAAACTTTAGATAAGAGTTCTTTGATAAAGCAAAAACCCTTAAAGGTATTCGTTCGTTTATGCCCGAAAGATCCAGCTCGAATGCGTGTCGCGACTGTTTCTTCTTCCAAAAAAATAGCTTATATTCTTAGATCTTCGAGGGTGTTCCATTAAAAAAGTTGCAGATGTTAATTTTTTGTCCTGACCTCGATAGTGATTCTAAAAACGAAGTATTACTGTAAAATTGTTCTTAAGTAGAACATTCACGTCAAAGATAACATGTATGTTAATAAAGAAGTTAGAGGGTCATTTCAAAATGTCTATTTCTCAATTTTCCCCTATATCTCTTAAGCCAGTGAAAATTTGGGTTTCGCCAATGAAAGTGATCCCTCAAAAGAAGACAGGACACGTATATTACTTTTGCGCTATTACCAAAACTTATGGAGATACCCTGCAAAAGTGTCGAAAATTTGAGGCGAAGACCAATGGGGGCACCATCAACAAACTATAATATTTTGAAGCAAATTTCTTTATATGAATAACAGATAATAACTCGGTAAGCAAATCCAATTCGCAGATACCTACTTCACCGGTATAATTTTCACGTCATTTCATAAATGTGAATAAGATACCGCTTTAAATAATCTAAGGTACTAATCAGTTGGTGATGTTAGTAGTGGGAGCAAGAGTTTATAACGTTGGAGCTTGGAGCGGACAACTAAATAAAAAAATCGAATAATTGTACAAAAATATTTTACTGGAATATGTGTATTAATTGTATTGTTGCTTAAGCGGGTTCTCAGATAAGTGAGACTAATTTACAATTATTAAATAAACTTTTTTTACACACGAATGTAGATTAAATAAAATACAACTTCACTTTACTATTGAATATTCTTACTAGCTTTCTCTGACTCTTCTATTAAACTCTTATTGCACACTGTCTTTTTACACTCTCCCAAGAGGACAATTCACCCAAATATATACCCGAAAAAGGCTCTCCAGATCATTCCAGCCGCGTCTGGTCTTTGATCAATCCAGCCGCCACTGGACTTTTCTCAAAATCCTTTGTCGGTATCCTAGTGAGCACATGCGTCACACTCTTTGTCAGCGGCCGCTCTCGAGATCTCCATCGTTCGCACATAAGCATCAAAAGGACGCCGCCACTTTGTGGCCTAATGCCGGCGACTGTACCCCTTGCACGTTACAGTATATCGATTAGACAAACCAAATAAACCCCACTTGAATAGATATAGGTAGGTGAAAAGTTAGACCGATATTTATCCACAAGAACTGCTAGTTCAATATAATAAGATTTGATATGATTATGGAATATTTGTTATTTTTTTGTTATCTATGTTAGATTTCATTTTCATCTTTTTCAGTCAGGGTTGCAAATAATTATTCTGTTCTTGTTAAATAGATCTACAAAAATTAAAGCATAAATGTTTCTTAATTTGGTACCAAAGGTATTCTTTTTCTATTACAACTCGACATCATAACTTTGTATTGATATAACTTCTCAATTTTCGTTGATGACCTTCTTCCCATGCTACCATATAATCATTTTTCTAACATGAGACCTGGCCAGCTGTTTGCGACGGCAATTCCTGAACTGGAGGTACACTTTTGTTTCAACCTCAGTCGAGTTGACATAATGTCGAAAAGAGATTTTATAAGCTTTCATAAGGGTAGAAGACAGAGACACTAGATTTGCCAATAAAGGTGTCATATTTCGGAAAGAGCTTAATTTCTATTAAACTTTGAGGTAGGAAGCTGGTGGAACGTGGTGTGACAGCAAACCTTGCGAATAATCTATCACACTTTGGTTGCTGATGTGAGGTCTCGTACATCAATATCAGATAAAATAAACTCAATTGAGCATTAACCCATTTGATCCCACTGTACTCATTTGGGTACAGCCATATATATAATTATATATATGGGTATAGCATACAAATGATATCAAAACTGCTATATATCATTCAAAAGGTGAATTATTTTTACACAGAATGTTAACTGTAATATAGAATAAGTAAGGATTCTTATAGTAATCGACAAGAAGTAGCTGTCATAAATACAAACGGCAAGTTTAAATTTTGTAAAAAGTGATCATCCGTGTTGGTGTGATTTATGTCGAAATTTCGCTTTTATAATACATTTTTTTAGCATTGTGTCAACATATATATATATATATATATATATATATATATATATATATATATTACCAGGTATGTATTGCACTTGACAAAAAATATGGCAACATAATATTTTATTTTATTATGCTTCAAAATAGCAAATTTTGTTTGTGTACTCATTTGGGTACACTGGGAACATAGGCTATATAAAAATTATTATAATTTGTTTCGTTGCAGTTCAGCTGTGTGATGAGTTCTGATGATTTGTAAGTGTAAATTTCTTATGTGGCAAGCGCTACAAAACTCTTGACCCTGTCTTTGGTGGTTCAACTAACCACGATATAAATATTGTTATCATTTCCTCAAATGTGGACACTGACGAAAAAGATATAGACAAAGATGAATGTGAGTCACCCAAATTAATAACAAAATTTGTATTGAAATTCAAAATTTAGAAGCTAGAACAATATTAATAACCCAGAACGAATTAACAGCAACTCAAAATTTATTATCAAACATATCTAACGAATTGAAAACAAACAACCTATTAAACATCATTTTCCGTCCGCACAACAAGTATTTGGCACTAAACCAAAATTCCCTCCTAAACCTAATTTAAATCAGGACTTCTTTAAATATCCGCAAAAGACATATCCTCAACCTATGTCAGGTGTAATTGTTCAACCAAGACAACCAGTTCAAAAGACATATCCTCAACCAATGTCAGGTGTAAGCGTTCAACCCCGACGCCCATTAAATTACCAATTCCCGAATCAATTCAATAGAAATCAATCTCGACCTAAGTACATTTTTGAAGAACTTACTCATTTAGAGAATGAAACTCTAGAACAGGAATTAGAACAATCAGGTTTGAATTATCAATCGATAGAAAACCCCTCGTCAAGTTATTATGAAAATTTTGAATCCATTGATTACCAAGAAAATCCTGAAAATATGATTGATGAAAATATAGAATTCTCTGACGAACTGTTAGAAAATTTTCGGTCACCAGCTTCGGAAAACCCTGCCTCCAACTAAACAGTTTTCAAATTAACCAACTTCCTTATATAAAAATTCCCAAATTTAATATCCGATTACTAATTGACACAGGTTCACATGCTTCTTTATTAAGACCCTCTTTAGTTGAAAAATATTACCCCGAATTGATTAAGCCTCACATAACTAAATTATAAACTTGTGCAGGTACAAAAAAGCAAATAGTAAAGCGAATGTTCCTCTCTTTTTATGTTTCGGCATTTCTCAAACAATTGAATTTATCCTTTATCCTTTCCATGATTATTTTGATGGCATATTAGGTATTAAAGATCTTAGAAAATTTAATTTAAACATTGATCTAGATAATAACTTACTAAGAAATGATTTTATACAAATTACATTTTATTTTAGAGAAAATTTTGATCAATATACTTTGGAAATTCCACCTCATTCTTTACAAAATGTCAAAATTTACACAAGATTACCGAATAATTCCTCTTGGCTTATACCACACATTAAGACAAAAGACATAGAAATTCGACCAACAATTATTACTGTTAGAAATGACTTTCACTTTCACATACAATATCGACGAAAATATATTCTCAATGAAATCATTTGATGAAGATCAATTTGAAATTTTTCATGTTGAGTTACCTCAGGTAACAACAAAAAAACAAAATAATATTTATGATTTAAAATCACTTATCAGGCACGATCTAAATTCAGAAGAAAAATATAAGTCATTCAGAAATGTAATAAAGTACTTCATAAACCTGGTGATCCTTTAACTTTCACTAATCAGGTAAAACATGTCATTAAAACAACAGATGAGATACCAGTTCATACAAAAAGTTATCGGTATCCACATGTTCATAAAGATGAAGTAAATAAACAAATTGATCAGATGTTAAATGATAACATTATCCAACCTTCCAATTCTCCTTGGAACTATCCTGTTTGGATAGTACCCAAAAAACTAGACGCCTCTGGACAAAAGAAATGGAGACTTTTAATTGACTACAGGAAATTAAACGAAAAGACAATTGAAGACCGTTACCCCCTTCCTAATATCACGGACATTCTAGATAAACTTGGAAGATCACAGTATTTTACGACCCTCGATTTAGCTAGTGGGTTTCATCAAATTGAAATGGACCCAAATTCGATCCAAAAAACAGCTTTTAGTGTCGAACACGGACATTACGAATACAAACGTATGTCCTTTGGACTCAAAAACGCACCGTCCACTTTTCAAAGAACTATGGACAATGTATTGCGTGGACTTCAAGGTAAAATTTGCCTGGTCTATATGGACGACATTATCATTTACTCGACTTCCTTACAAGAACATCTAGATTCTATTCAAAAAGTTCTCGAAAGACTTATCTCCTTTAATATGAAAATACAACTTGACAAATCTGAATTTTTGAAAAAGACTGTAGAATTTTTAGGACATGTTATAACGCCAAACGGAATTAAGCTTAATCCTGATAAGATATCAGCAATTAAAAATTTCAAATTTCCAAATACTCCAAAAGAAATAAAATCCTTTCTCGGTTTAATTGGATATTATAGAAAATTTATTAAAAATTTTGCAAAGATAACAAAACCGCTTACTAATTGTTTAAAGAAAAATGTCAAGGTTATTCACGACAAAGCATTTGTCGAAGCCTTCAACACGTGTAAAAACATACTTATGAATGATCCCATTCTTCAACATCCTGACTTTACAAAACCTTTCCTACTAACAACAGACGCATCAAATTTTGCAATCGGCGCTGTTTTATCTCAAGGCACTGTTGGAAATGATCTACCTATCGCATATGCAAGTAGAACACTCAATTCAGCAGAATGTTCCACAATTCCACAATTGAAAAAGAATTACTTGCTATAGTCTGGGCAACAACGTATTTCAGACCATATTTATTTGGTAGAAAATTTACAATCATTACAGATCATAAGCCTTTGCAATGGCTTTTCTCAATAAAAGAACCAAATTCAAAACTCGTAAGATGGCGACTTAAATTGGAAGAATTCGATTATTCAATTTGTTATAAAAAAGGTAAACAAAATTCCAATGCAGACGCACTTTCTCGACCCCCTATTGATATCCACGCAATAGAAAAAGACGATCTCCTAACACATATGTCAGCAACAAGTGGGAAATCGAAGCGTTCCGTTTGGACTGCGAAACGCTCCAGCGGCATTCGCACGGGTGATGAATCAGGTTCTTAAGGGTTTATTAAATAAGATTTGCCTCGTTTACCTTGACGACATAATAATTTTAGGGAAATCTACAGAAGAACATTTGAGAAATTTAACAACAATATTGGAACGACTTAGACAACACCGGTTCAAAATTCAATTAGACAAATCGGAATTCTTTCTAGAGGAAATTGAATACTTAGGTCACATTATTACCATACACGGTATTAAACCTAATCCTAAATTAATTGAGAAAATAAAGAACTTAAAAGCACCATCTACCCCCAAACAGATTAAGAGCTTCTTAGGACTGTCAGGTTGTTACAGAAAGTTCGTGAAGAATTATGCGACTATAGCAAAGCCATTAACATCTTGTTTAAAGAAAAACTCAAAAGTTGAACATACATCAAAATTCATCGAAGCGTTCGAAACCATCAAAGAAATTTTGTGCAACGAGCCTGTTTTAGCATATCCAGACTTCAAGAAAAGCTTCATATTAACAACAGATGCAAGCAATGTAGGCCTGGGAGCTGTCCTCTCACAAGGAACAATAGGTAACGATAAACCGATAGCATATATTTCTAGAGCATTAAACGAACATGAGATGAACTACAGTACAATCGAGAAGGAATGTTTGAGCATTGTTTGTGCAACTAAACAATTCCGTCCATATTTATACGGTAATAAATTCACCATAGTATCAGACCATAAACCCCTCCAATGGTTATTTAATATCAAAGAACCAAACTCTAAATTAGTGCGATGGCGTCTGAAACTAATGGAGTACGATTATCATATTGTATACAAAAAGGGCAAGTTAAACACAAATGCAGAATTTCTATCGCGTCTAGAAGCGCATCCTCTGCAAATAAACGAATCACCGGATGATCTACTATCCATATTCGCAAATCCGGGCAATATCGGCGAAAGACATTTACCAAAATTGATTGACTTAGACGAAATCTTTAATGATGACGACAAGAAAGACAAACAAACACAACACAAAATTAAAATTATTTCGGACATTCAAATCAAACCTCCCAACGATAACAATAATGATCCCATACCGAATAATATAAGCGAGAACCTATCACTTACATCCCCCGATAGAATAGTTCCGGACAATAACACCATACATACACAAGACGATGACATCTCTGCAGAATTAAAGATTACTGACAAACCGTTGAATCAATTCAAACGACAGATTATCTTTACTAGGCAACGAACCCAAGATCAAAAATATTAATATATTTAACAAAGATAGATTCGAAGTACAAATTTCAAGGGATAATTATGTAAATGAAATACAGAACATTTTACAGGAATACGTGAACCTTATATAGTTAATGCAATTTATTCTCCAGACAACGGCATGTATGAAGAAATTGCTACTATAATAAATAAATATTTCAACAATAATTTAAGATTTGTATTTACTAGACTAATACTAAGAGACGTAACAGATAGGAAACAACAGACAGACATACTCAATAAACTGCATAACGTTACACACAGAGGTATACGTGAATTGCAATGGGAAATAGAAAGAAATTACTATTGGCCCAACATATCGCAAGATTGCCAGTTCCACGTGAACAACTGTCCTATTTGTCAACAGGCAAAATATGAACGACACCCAACAAAATATAAACTAGAAACTACGTTTACAGCAGGAGGTCCTTTTGAAATAATATATTTAGATATTTTCTCATGCAACAAAAATAAGTATCTAACATGTATAGATAATTTTTCGAAATTCTTTATGTATGAAGAACTTAGTTCAAAAAATATGGTAGAAATATTAAAGAAATTCTTAAGAATCTTTTCAAGGTATAAATTACCTAAAAAATTAGTAACAGACGGTCAATTTAATTCAAATTTATTTAAGAAACTTTTGGAATCCTATAACATCAAACACCATGTAACGACCCCATTACATCCCAATGCGAATAGTCCCATAGAGCGAGTACATGGAACACTTGTAGAATTAATGAGAACGCTATCTCCAAAATCAAAAGGCATTATCGCATAACGTTTTTGAGAACGCGGCTATCATTTATAACAGGACCATACATAGTACAACCAAATTCCGACCAATAGAACTGTTATTTGGACATCTCGACAATAGAGATATTCTAGAGATAGACTCAAAAAGACAGTATGACAATTACATGGACGACTTAAGAAAAAGAATCACAAACATGTACGAACACGTTTACCAGAAAACAAAGGAAACAAATGACAAATACATTGAAAAACAAAACGAAAAGCGCATTGATCCTCCCAAAATAAACACCTTAGACGCTTACATTTCCACAAGATCGAGGAATAAGATAACACCCCTGTACAAACCGGTACAGGTAATAAAAGACTTAGGTACTAAAATTAAGACAACCAAAGGTCAAGTGTATCACAAACAAGAAGTGAAACCGTTGAGGAAATTTCAGAAGCAATAAGTTCCGTTTGTTTCAGATGGATTCCCTCGTGACAACTCTGACTATACTAATACTGACACACTACAACCAAGCACTATTACCTAAAATCGAGATAAAATCACTCGAGAACAACCCTGGGATTTTACCACTGAAGTTAGGACCAACTAGACTACAATTTTCCCACCATACCTTCCTACACAATTACCCTATTAAAATCATCGGCAATAAACTTTTAGAACTAGACAATCTTATAACAAGATTTCGTGTAACAACCCATAACAAACTATACATGGCCGATTAAATAGAATTAGAATATGTCCTAAATAAAGCTAAACAACTAAAGGAACAAGTGATAATGATTCACCCTGACATCATGCGTAAACGAAGTAGAGTAAAACGCGGAATGATAAACGCTCTAGGATCAGTTTTTAAATTCATTTCCGGATCGCTTGACGCATCGGATGAGGAAAGATACGACAAGGCGTTGGAAAACCTCAAATCCAATCAAAAGAATATACTTACTCATTATAATAGATCAAAACGTTACTAACACACTCACAATTTTTAAAATTAGCATTCTAGATCTATCTCGAGTTATAGACAATCTAATAACAGCTATAAGCTTTGCAAGCTTGAAAGTTTTACATTTATCTATTATTAATGAAGTAGCAGTAAAATCAATGAAAGATGAGTTATCAGGTTATCACAGCCCTGATCATTACTATTCGAATGATAATATCCTATTCTTACGAACTATCAATGTCGAATATTACATTAACGAAGAGCATGTGGTATTCTTATTACATATACCCCTTTTAGATCCTAAAACATACAAACTTTACCACTTTTCTCTATTCCTACCCGCGAATCAAACACAATTATTCCCTCTACCTCTTATGTGGCCATTGAAGATGATTCCATCCGCTACCTCAAAACCAAATTTCTGAAGATACAACAACAATACTTCTGCAAATTGTCAGATATCGAAAGGAACTACCAACAGGAAACATGCATCAGAAACCTCCTGCAAATTAAGGAAGATCCCCGTTGTACCCATGTTCCGGTACAAATCTCCGATATCCTGGTCGAGACTATCAGCGATGAGAAATATATACTCACCACACCCAACGAAACATTAGTGCACGAAAAATGTGGTAACGAAGAAATCCACAAACTAAAGGGCACCTTTTTATTGACGGTCCTTTACTCTTGCAAATTTACCACCAAGCAGTTCGAGTTTGCCAGCCTAGAAGGAGCAATTCAAGAAGAGCCAGTATATTTACCACATATACCCAGTGCAGTGTTCAGTGTAAAACCATTTCAGTTGAATTTAAAATCTTTTGACTTAGACCAGTTATCTAAGTTAACTATAGACCAAGAAATTGAAGAATCCATTTCTTTTACAGACAATATTTGGACGCATTCTAACTTACCCATTTATATAATTATTATTTTAGGAATAACACTTACCATATTGTACCATTTTGGAGAGAAATTGTATTTTAGACTTAAAAAAAGATAATTCTAGCAGAATGAAGGCATTTCCAGAACCCCCTAAAACCAATTCATAATATACAAACGTATTTAACTTCAACTTTGGACTTTGGAAAAACCCCAAAGTTTTCTCTTAAGGATGGAGGAGTTATATGCCTAAATTCCGATACTCAATGCATTCCTTATACTCAGTGCAACAATCATCTAGATATCATAACATTGTAAATGTCTAGACGCTGAGCTTGCAACTAAATACTATAAAGCCGCTCCCATTTGTGAGGAGCTTCACTTATAATTTTGTACAGGCATCATAACCATTGTGACAAGTTACATTATATAAGTCAGTTATAAAGAATCAAATAAATCTTTTTAAAAAACGTAATTTTGGTTCCTAATAACTTAACTCGAGACCTATGGATACAATAATCGCTTGGATGCTCTGAGAAGGCAGCTAAATAACGCTACACCGTTAGAAACGCTCGAGAAACTTTTTGATAAAAAAAATACGACATATTACCGAACAATCGATGATATATGCAGCCCCAAAAAAAAATACCATACATTTTCTGTTTCCCAAAGCGATCTCAAGATTTTCGGAGCTATCTTGATTTTTAGCGATTACTACAAGTTACCTAGGGAGCGCTTGTATTAGAATTTGGATGAAGATCTATCCATTCCATGTATAACCCAAGCTATGTCCAGAAATCGATATTATGAATAAAAAAAATAGCTCCTTGTTGCCCATAACTCTAGACTAGATAGAACTGATAAAATGTTCAAAGTAAGACCTCTGATGAACATGCTCAACAATAGTTTTCTACAATGGGGAATTTTCCATGGCCATCTGTCGATAGGCAATGGTGAAGTACCTACTTAGGCACCACTCCGCAAAACAGTTCATTAGAGGGCAGCACAACTGGATATTATTACAGTTTCGATTTTTATTCCGGTGCAAAGCCATCCAGTACTGCAACCGAGATCGTGAAGTCCACATCACCTCTGGGATCCAGAGTTGTTTTAGAACTATTAGAATGTGTCGAACAACATTCATACTGTACTTTTGGATATTTTTTTTACAAATCACAGCCTGTTGAAAACTTTACGAGAAAAAGGGCTTAGAGCAACAGGGACTATTAAGGACAATAGGACAAAAAACTGCCCTTTACCTTTCAAAATATATTTATTTTTTTGGCAAACCATTGTAGTTTTCCTCTTGTTAGTATCAGAAAATGTAATTTTCAGTATTTTCGCAATCTAATTTCTATATATACCAGTTGTGCCCACTTCTTTTCCAACATAATACGACCCAAAAATATATGATTCATCGTTTTTCAAAAGAAAACATTATTGTGGGCACAAATGGGTTAAATATATTTTACTCCGGCTTCTTCAAAATGGGGATATATTGTTGGATTGCTTATTTACATATCACTTAGGTAACATTTCCAAAATCCTAGAGGCATGGTGCGCTGTGTAGGCGGCGGATGCCCGCTTGCTACTCAAACCAAAGTGGCGTTCATACAAAGGCCCCGTTCGCACACGCCACAACACTATCCGATCAAGATAATAGGCTAACAGAGAAAGAGGTCCGATACTCAGGTAGTTTTCCGCCCTCGAGCGTTGGCAGAAATTTGGAGGAACAATTCGCTTGCTATCGCTCAGTGCCGTGGTAGCTATTGCTGAAGCAAATATTAAATACACCGAAGTATGTTGTTCTGTCTGTGCCGTAGTGTGTTTTAAAATAGTGCTTTTCTTCCTAGCTCTTAGTAAACATGAAGAATAAATACAAATCTCACAATGTTGGTTTAGTGAAGCATTGTAATAATAAAACTAATCAAGTGAAATGCATAAATTCCTTGAAAGTTACAATAGATGAATTGTTACAAATTTGAAATTGTCTGGGTACTATAGGGTTTAAATTTTTATTCACACGCAAATTAAACCAAGACTGTTTGGAACATCATTTTGGTGTGATTGGACAGCAAAGTGGCAATTGCCGAAAACCATCCCCATGGTTATATATTCTGTGGTACAAGTATTAACCATAGCGCAAAACATTCCGTTTTGATTGATCCGCGACTAAACGCGGTACGTTTTATCTAGATAACGTTGAAAGCAGGTACGGACTGCCCTCACATGACTCTTGAATGTTGGTCTTGCGTTGCTGGACTTGAGAAGTTATGCCGAATCCAAATGTTATTACTTTAATCAGAAAAAAACACAATAAAAAATAAAGTAGTTTATTGAGAATGATAACTGATAAAAATCATAACAATTTAAAAAGAAACAAAAAAATAATTAGTACCACACTTTTTGCCCATGGTACAATAAGACCTGTAGCATGGTTTTGCCTAAAAGCCGCCCGTATTAACTGTCACTCGTTCACACACTGTTTTCCAAGCACGGCGCCGGTTTTAACTTGCTGCCACCCGCTCCCCTTCCAACGTATAATCTGGATAAATAGTCAACCAGGATATATCCCATAAAAAGAGTAAGAAGAAGAAGAAGACTTCGAGGTTATTTCACTTTACTTCAACGCAACTTTCCATTTAACTTACCTCACAGACATCCTTATTTGTAGCTCAAAATTACATTTGGGAGTTATTTTGTAAATATGTGAAGTTTTCAATTCGTTGTGTGATTTGGTTACTTGTGTAAATACTAATAAATAATCAGGTGGATTCGAAATCAAACACAGAACAATTATTATTTAATATACATTCATGTATTACATAATATGTGGTTTTCAACACCTAAAGACAAATCGGATTATTTGATTTCTGTTTTTTTTTCAACACACAAAAAAGCCATAATCAGTTAAGATATCAACTTTTACATACAAATAAATTATTATAATTATTGGAATGTAACAGTTTGTTTTTGTTACGTATTCTTGTCAAAAATAGTGTTATTTATTCTACAAAGTAGAGGAGACCTTCCACTTTACAAGCCTTCCACATTTTTTATTTTCTCATCCCTCCAGTACAATGGTGCAATCGTGCTTTTGGGACGTTCACTATGAATGCCCCTTTTTATAATATGAACGCGTGCTATAGTTTTTGGGTTAGGTCCATTGGGATCTTTTGAGCACGTGATAGAAAAGATGCTCGTGATGGTTTTAAAATGCGTAAAAAATATATCAAAAATAAGTTATTCTACATCTATTTACAAAAATACGAATGTTATGCTAAGATCTTTTTAACAAGTGAAAATCTATAATCAATCAAAAATTATTTGGAGGACACCCTGTGTATGTTTCATGAGAATTAAGTTTTTTTGTTTACCTCTTGATTAAGCACAGCTGCAATCTAAATGCAGACCTAACCGCAAAAATCCTGGAAAACTTGTAAAATTTCTTACACATAAAAACCTGTTGTAAAACAATGAAAGTATTTAATTTCTCTAAACATTCTTTTTGTTTTGACATCACAGCTACTAATTTCTAATCTGCAACACTTTTACAAAAACAAAATGGCCATATATTAATTCAAATAATAATACTAAATATTGCATTCTTATGATATTATATAGTTTAATCTCTCTTTTTTTTACTACTGTACTGAAATATTGCCAAACGCTTTTTCAAAAATAAAAAGTAATCATTTTATTTATATGTATATAATATTTTATTAAGTACCCATAACTACTTTACAAAAAAATACTATTTCAGCTGCAAAACCGTATATACATTCTTTTTTTTTAAATACTATTGGAAAATTAAAGAAAAAACACAGTGAAAATTGTGCGAAGAGGGGGACAAACATCGAGACTACATAGAAAATTTGTAGAAAAGATCGCCACATCTGAATAACTCACGTACAAAGCTGCGCAATATTTTGGGATAAGTGTTTTCGTTTTACGTATTGCTTGTTGGAGTTGGAATCAAAACTGATATAGGTTTAATTTGTTTCTTTTTTCTTCGAAAATCAATGCAGTCTATCGATATCATTTCTTGGATTAGATAATAATGAATTTTGGTAGAACAGTAACAGAGCAGCTATAACCGAAAATTTATAATAATTGAGAAATAACTTCAATAGTAGCATAAGTTCTCATCGGCTGCAGCTATGTACCGTGACAGTAGTTGAAAGCAAAAAATACAGCCAGAGTGATTGCACAATATTTAAAAAATTGATATGATAGAGTTGAGTCCTTATTACTTCGTGAAAACAGTGCGAGAAGAGTAGCGATGTAACTTAAATCTAAGAGATAGGTAAGTACAAAAAAGCGCAATGTATACTTTGTATAATATTATGTATAATAATGGATAGGTAGAAAAATAAGGCATAAATGATAAAACCGAAGCTGCATATTATAAAAAAAACTGGCTAGCAATAATTCTTATGCTCCATTTTAGTATCCAAGCACAGTATGTATTTTTCACAAAAGGGAAAAATCCATAGGCCTAATTTTAGGCAAAACATAAAAATGAAAATATAGGAAAAACAGATTTGCTTAAGATATAAATAACAATACACACCGTATAACATGATTCAAGAAAAAATCATCATTATTAACATTATTACGAAAAAATAAAAGATGACTGCCTTCAACTGGCAACTCAAGGCAATAAAATCTTAAGCGAAATAGGTGTAAACAGCTCTTATAATTTATATAATATATTTATATACTCAATACTAGCTAAAAGAGGGTGTAAGGGTATACATATACAACAAATTTTGTGTGTATATATATCTCTAACAAATATGGACGATTAATTTATTGATATCAAATGGGCTCACGTTCAAGAATCGACAGATGAATAATTAAAATAGGCAAAAGCAAAGTATCACCTTTTTTCATAGCATATTGAATTTATATCATAAGAAATTGATATCCATAGTTTATGATTCACAGGATGTCAATTTATTAAGTCGTAGATTATTCGCAAAATTCAATGTTGCGATTATATATTTAAATTATATCAAAAGCTGTGTGGGTGTAATGATTTTCCAAAAGCATCTGATCGATGTTTGAACATGGCACATAATTAATTGGGTGAGTGATTTTTCACGATAATGTTTCGGGACAGAGCTTCTTCTCTCTCTCTTTTCTTAATACAATAATAATAATAATATTCTCTCTAAAATATTATCAAAACAATTTCAGCCAAATCAGGATGATTAGGAATGGAAATCACTCATGCAGTCAAAATGAAGAAATATTATATGAGTGAAGAATATATCCGAAGAAGGCTATCTATATAATACATAGTAGTTTTATCAATTCCTTTATAGCAGGAGAATCAGGAATTTATTGAACGATTTGTTTTTTTTTTAAATTTGATGTAATATCTGATTCTCCAAGTGGGCAGCCCATTTACGTTAAGAGAATAAAAGTAGTTTTGAGAAACTTTTTCTATCACTCCAAAAGGGAAGTTTTTAATATGTATGTAATCAAATTCACCCTCTTTCCACTATCTTTCTTCCTTCCTTCCTAATCATCCATTTTGCATCCATCGAACAACATACAAGATTTTTCGAACCGCATCGTCTCGAAACAACAACCACCACCACCACGACCAGAGCTCTTACATGGTAGAGTTGTCCCACTCCAATTGGCTGACGTTTTGATAGTCGCGTTTGCGGGCACCCCTCCTCGGCTGTTCATCCTCCTCATCCTCATCGTCATCTTCATCTGATGAATCGGCTGCCACTCGGCACGGTCCATCGAGATTATCATCCGAAGATGAGCCATCAGAATCGTCCGATTGCTCGCTGTCGCTGTAATCACCAACGCCAGCCGAACCAGAGGCGTGTTGACGACCACCTTCTAATTTACGTTCAGCAGTCTACGTGAAATAATAAAAGTAATTGTTAATAAAGAAGAAGAAGAAAATGATCGGTATGGAAAATGGAGTATGCAATTTCGCTTAGTAAATTTTCGTGTAACCTTCTGGCCAAGGTTTGTTTTCGGAGTTTCAGGCCGCTGAAGTACCTCTTAAATTATTCATTTATGATTACTTCTATAGCCGGGACAACGGCTTAACAACGTGCCTTCCCAAGCCCGGAGCAGTGAGAGTATCGAAAAAATCATATAGGTATGGTATTACCCAACATTGAGTGGTAGGCCAGTACTCTACCAACTCATCCCTAATTCCGTTTAAGTGTACGTGATTGAAAATAATAAGCTCACAAACACTGAAGAGAATTCAGTTATCTTCAGATGTTCAAATTAACTTAGATATATCTCTAAAACTTTGAAAAATATCGATATTAAATTTATCAGGAAGGTAAAACAATAAACATGATTAGGTATTTGTGATTAAAACGTTTAAACTTCCGGTTCGAACGGAAGTACATAATTTCAATACTCGGTATGTATATTATTTATTTTAAGTGCTCCAAAAGTTCTAGATTTTGAGGATTGTGCTAACACAAGAATTTTCTACCAAACAATTCTTGAAATTTCTCAATAATACTAGCAAATACCCGCGACTTCTCACAGGAATAAACTATCTTTGTGCCAAATTTTCTTATCCGTACGCTGTTTTTGCTTAATTGACCAACAAACATTCACATTTCTGATATAGGATTATAGGACGATTTTGATGCCGAATTTAGTGCTAGTTAATTATTTGTTATTTCTGCCAAAACGAACTACATATTTTGCTTTCCTTTTTCGAGAAATTCAATTTCAATTCTCAAAAGAAAGAGTAACAAACATATTTGACCGACTTCCCAAATGGATGATTTTGATTTTCCTTTTTATGTTCATTTGAACGTTTCACATGTTTTTTCCAATTGAAAAACGAATGCTAAGAAATGATCCCATATTAAACAAATCGAAAATCCAATTTCCTTTGCCCCAAAAAACTGCTCCCAAAAGGGGGTAACTTTTTCGGAAATCGAAAATTTTGAGACAGCAAAATTAAAGCATACATGGCAACATTTAAATTGAACATTTTTCAAAAATTATACGGTTTCCGAGTTACATCAATATTTAAGTCTGAAATTAGTGTCTTACCGCTGTTTTAAAATCTCTGAATGTAAGTTTACGTTCAATGATTGTGATGACTAATCTGACTACTATTTTATTTTTTAAATATACGACATTAGTAGTGAGTTCAATCCAATCTCTTCACTTTTTGGAGTGGAAACGCCTGAGTTTTTGCTTATGGATATTTTCAATGGTAGATTTTGCTTGCTAATAAGGAATTTTTATCAGGTTTGTCAATATAGTAAACCATATAAACGAATTCTTCGTGAGTGAAATATATCATTATGTACAACGATGTGTCAGATTCTCCTCACATCTATTTTTGAAAAAAACTATCAACAGTTCCTACTTGGTCAAAAATCTCGGAAATTTCAGTACCCTATACGAGTAAACAGCTCTTAAGAAATACTATGCAATGATGAAATAAAATACAGGATTTCCATTCGAAAAAAGTTGAGCTATTGCCATTAGTATTTTGTCTTTCTTTTCAAATCGTAGTAGGTGACGGAACATCGATTTTTAGTTCAATTATATCTTAAAAATATGCTTCAGAAATCAACTTAAAATAAAGTTGATTTAGTTATCATGAATGGTTCCCTAGTAATTATTTTTTGGGGGTCTATGCACAGACCCTTTTCGACACTAAAATTGACATAAGTCAAAAACTATTATAGATAAGTCTACGAAGCCGAGTGCGTTATATCGATATTTTAGAGAAAATGTACGAAACGTAGGGGGCTTACATTTACATTTACTTATCTTACTTTAGGACACTCTGTATATACATAAAAATATTTTAAGAATGTGCCTCATTTTCGGACCTATTGTTTAAAAAAATATCAAATCGATAGTTGTCATAGAAAATACTTTAGCATGAAAATTGTTGAACGTTCACTACTATCAAAGTAGATAGGCTTAGCTTGTACTTACTTATTATTCAGATATGTAAAAAAATCGCGGTGCAGATATACATATTTCAGACTTTGCTGCTGTAACTCAAAAACCAAAACCAAAAAAAAAATGTTCAATTTTAATGTTGCTTTAATTTGGGCACCTCATATTTTCAATTTTCGAAAAAAAAAAATCCCTTCCACATAGCGGATATACGTATATCACATATTTCAGACTTTACCATTGCTGAGCTTGAAAACCGTAAATCTTTTGAAAAAATGTTTAATTTAAACATTTCTGGATATGTTCCCATCTTTAATTCTGCATTCGCAGATTTTCGATTTTCGTGAAAAATTTCCCTCTCTACTCCGGCGGTTTGTCGAGGGAAGGAGATTTCAGATTTGAGTTTTTCTAAATATGGGACCATTTCTCAGCTCTTTCAAATGAAACAAAAATCATCTAAATCGGAGTACGTTAACTATGCAAAACGCGCAAACAGCCATACAAAAAGCAAACATACAAACAATCTTCCAAATATGTTATTTATAAAAGTTCAATATATAAAATATTTGATAACATACAATAAATACAATATACAAATCATTCTTTTGATGTTTTAACCACGTTGCCCAACTTTTTTAACATGAAGCAAAATTGAAAATTCAAAAATAACAGGACGGCCGCTGACCAACAGTTCCTATTTCCAATTCTTTTGATAACTATTTAAATTAAGGTATTATGCAACAAACAATTTTGTTAGTGTTTTAATGATTTGCCTATGTTAGGAGTCAGATCATAAACTAATAAGAAATTGAAAGGCCTGGTTAATTATTGCAGGAATATCATTTGGCACCAATTTTTGGAATTCCACAAATTCTTGTAGATAGATGTTTGTGATTTTGAAGCTATTGTTCTCATTTTTTTGAAGTGTAGAATGATTTTGCAGTTCAGTGACTTGCAAATCTTGGCAGGATAAAGACCTGGACTATGCCATTAAACTACTACAGTAAGTATCTAATTTTGGTCATGCAGGCCATTTATAAAACGGTCGCGGCCTGGAGAGTTGGGCAGCCTTTTATTAAAGTATAACGTATGGATAATTATCAACAAGAACTGACCCCACTACTCACCTCCATGGGATTGACTGTGATGGTGAGTGCCGAATCATCCCACGTCATCTCACTATCCTGATGATCATCACTGGCGGTGCCTCTGCCGCGAGCGGCACGGATTCTCACCGCACCCAAGACAATGACAAACAGCAAAAATCCTACACATACGACAGCAATGACGGTGACAGCATGTGAACCACCTGCAGCACCGGTTGCTGTTGCCAAATCCAGACGTTCAGAATTCATGTAGTCCCTGGAGACGATGGAAGCTGGTCGAGACTCTACCACATGCTTAACTGGAGCTGCAGCATGGGCTATGGTCTCTTTGGGTTGAGGATGAATAACAGTCAGCTGGAAAGATATTAGTTTTATGAAGTATATTTATTTCGAACAAGAAAAAAAACTTTATACTTACTGTCTGGACATATTCATTTGATGTGAATCTTCCATTCAATTCAGAGCATGTCAATTTGAAGACACGATTGAGGTAGTAAGCCGGTTTTCTGTTAGTATAGACAATTTGTCTGAGAACATCCTGGTAGTTGTAGACCATATCGGAACCAGTAATGGTTACACCGTCTTTTGATACGCGGGCAGCCATACCTAAAAGTATTGAGTTAAATCTCTAAATGTGACTATAAATAGTTTTAAAGGTGATTTTATGAAAGTACTATAGATATAATGAAGAAATGGAGAGAAGATGTGCTTAAACAAAGGTCAGCCGTTTCTCCAATTTAAACTAAAGTGAAGGGTAACAATTTTATGCACTCTCGAGAAATATAAAAATGTACTATTCCGTCTACAAGAGAAAAAAATGGTGGTTAGAAAGAGAGCAACAAGCCCCCCAACTCTTAAAGATAAAATATGTGGGGAATACGTTCTCACAAAAACGTAAATTTGTGTTGCATATCCTAAGGGACTTCTGGATGACATACAAACGTGAGAATTTCCTCTATAAATAGGTACATGGTATGAACTCAATTAGGTTTAGTGAATTTCTAATTTTGGCAAAGTCAGAATTTGATTTTTGCGCTGCATCACTTCAGGGACTTGTCCCAAACCAAATGTCCAAATGTGATTGATTTTCTTGATAACTGCATGATATTGACAATTCAATTAAGTGCGATATATGAACCATCGATTAAAGCGATTTGACTACATCACGTAAGGGAATTCTGTTAGAACAAATGTACAAATATAATGGATTTTACTCAAAAAGGATGAAATTAAATTTGGTACGATGATTTTTTTATTTATGTAAATTGAAATTGGCAGTTTCGATATCATGAATTTTCTAAAGGATATAGGATATATGTACAGGCTGTTTCAAATTCGACTCTCACCATTGGGATCTCGGAAACTATATGGAATACGAAGGTGGATAAATTGGGGTAAATTTGCGCATTTACGTATTTAAGAATAAGCCGTTTAGAAAGTTTGCAAATTTCGAGTAGTTCCGGAGATATCCGGAAAAACCGAATTTTCGGAAAATCATTTTATTTTTATCATGGCTTTATTTCTCATTGAATTTCTAAATAAATAGCGCATTTTCATTGCCTCTTTTTTCACACTTCCCAATGTTGTTCAGAGTTTTGTAACCTGACGTTTCGTCTATGTGTAACTATCATGACCTTTTTTTTCTTATGGGAGCCGTAATCACATTCCCCAAATTTGCCAGAAATAAGTTGCCCTTGTCCTAAAAACCCGAGAAATTGAATAAATTGCTTTTATAAAGTAGTTGGCTTTGATTTTTCTAATCGGTAACACATAAACGACATTCTGTATTATTGTCAATTGTTGAGTCGTTAAGAATGGAGTTCTCCAATGAAGAAAAACGAGATATGATAAAACTTTTACAAGAATACATTGGAAGTGTATCTTAACATGTATCCCGAGAGACGACAACCCCACCGAACTTTAATTCAACTTATTGGATAGAGATTTAGCTGAGCATGGTTCCTTTAAAAAACCCAGACAAAAATCTGGGGATAAGATGGATGAAGAAACTAAAGAAATCATTATTAATGATGCATAATAAATCTTAAGGTTTTCAAACGAGCCAATCCCATCGCAAATTCTGTCTATTAATTTGAATGAATATGGTTGAGGTTGTCGTCTGTCGGGATACATGTTAAGATACACTTTCAATGTACTCATACTGTTTCTATTACTCTTGTAATAAAATTTTATCAATCTCGTTTTTCTTCATTGGAGAGCTCCATTTTCAACGACTCAGCATGTGACAATACCTATAGAATGTCATTTACGTGTCACCGACTAGAAAAACCAAAGCCAACTACTTTTTTTTATATAAAAGTCATTTATTTAATTTCTCGGATTTCTAGGACAACAAGGGCAACTTATCGTCGTTACATCATCAAAAAGGTGATAAAAAGGGCTATTCAAATTTGAGGAATGCCATTATGGCTCCCATAAGAAAAACGTGAATTTGAAACAGCCTGTATATATCTTCAGAATGTTCGATAAAGTGATAAAGTCTCATAACTACAGTGACTTTTGCATTAAAATATGCAAACTTTTGGTAAGGTTCATAATAGCCTATGTAAGACAAACTGTTTTCAAGTTCCTTGGTAGCAGAATTTAGTTCGAATAATAGAATCTCAAGTTCTCTATATAATTCAATAACAACCTTTGTCAAGATCGAACAAGTTTGGGTTAACTACTAAACTACCTTGATGTCTTGCTTACCTAGCCGTTTGAGAGAATCTTCGGGCACGCTGAGATTTTCGTGATCAGGATTAAGATTAGGGTAGATGCTCAATTGGCATTTATCCAATTTCTGTTCACCAGTGATATGTATGTCGGCTAGGACGCGCACCCCCATTCGGAAATCTTCATATTTCCTTGCCATGTTACCGGTACCATTCAACATAATGCTCGGTGTTTGTGGTCGCAATACCATCACATATGTCTGAGCATCAGGCACTTTGATTTGTTTACCAATATCGCATGTAACAGTCGTTGTCAAGCGCAAATTTCTGCGACCTGGTGTCGGGAATTCTCTAGAATTGGCATAACCAATCTTGCGTACCAAAGTTTCCAAGTTGGTGCGATTGTCGCCTTCGACTGTCACTTCGGTGAGATCGGAATTGGTGAGTAGTTCCATGCCCGGCTGTAGCAGCTCCATTGCTGGCACTTGTAAACTCTCTTTGCATTGGTGTAGGCAGCTCAATACTTCAGGTTTCTCATTCTCACCCACCAGAATACTGAGACCAGCTAGGTACCCTTTCAGGTGGTGTCTCATTTTGTTGTCAGATCCCTGAAAATAGCATCAATGAATGTATTATTGTACCTCTTTATCTGTATCTCGTGAATAATTTTACCTGCCAGCAAGCTCCAATAGTTAGCGTAGTATTAATGCCTTTTGTAGGATGTAACGGCCAGTCATCGATAACCTCTGGATTCTTCTTTTCACTACTACGGAACAATTGACCATCAATGTAGAGCTCTACATCTGGGAAGCGAACATTGATGGCGTAATGATGCCATTGGTCATCGCAAACCTGCAAAATTAGCAATAATAAGAACGGCCCTTCTGCACTATGTTTTCGTAGAACATACTTGTGGGATCTTCCATCTCCATTCAGCTGGTCTAAAGATGTTCAAGTCACCTTCCGAGAAGTCTCTTCTTAGCAAGAGAATTAGTCTGCAATTCCTGACGAATAAGGCGTAATGGTGTCTGTTCATTTCTGTTAAAGATGACAATTATTAAAACAAAAAGTAATTTTAATTAACACCCACTTACTGTGATCATCAGCAGTACAAAGAATGTGTTCCTTCAAATGTTTATCTTGTCCTTGATGCTGACCATGTCGCATCCATGTGGCAATTGTGAAGGTGCTGGGTAAATTGTGATCTAGTATAGAACTGGGAATGCTAACAGCAGTACTAGCACCTGTGGAATCATAATAAAATTAAGTATTATTGATTTCAATGTCTGTATTTGGTTGGTACTGACCATCAAACTCAAACATTTGATCGCTTTCATGGCCCTCATCGGAAATGAGAGGCTTTGTCCATTCTGCCCCGATGCCAGGACTTGGAAGGAGATCCACTGCCGAAGGAGAGGCACCGCATAGTTTACGTTGAGATTGTACGGAATAGGTATCCCGGTCGCATCCTTTTCCAATGTGTCTGGAATAAAAAAGAATTTTTGTTATAGTAACAATTAAGTACCAACATTATGGGTGCGATCATCAAGATTCTCACTTCTTCTAGGATTCTAGAAGATCTTCATTTCGACTTAGATATGAACAAGCAAGCAAACATTAGTCAAAACTACGATTTTCTATTCGATGGGTTTCGTACTAGGGCAACGTGTAGAACAGACTTACAGATTAAAAAAAGATGGATAGCAAATATTTGAATTTTCTAAAACAACTTGAAACAATAAGATATCTCAAAATCAGAATTCAAAACAATCGGATCCGTTACAGTAACTTGCTTTCAAATGTCTCAATTCTCACTTGCGCGGCGCGAAGCAGGGAGAGCGCGCCGAGATAAATTTTATCGCCTCTTGCAAGGGAATTTTTGAAAGCAGAAAATTTCGAGAAGCAACTGGTCGCTTCGCGTCGCTAATTGGGAAACGGGAAATTTGTATAATTAGGGAGAAAAAAATATCGATAGATTAAATAAGCAATAATATGATTTATTATTAACAATAATGCAGAAACTTAAGGCAATGTAATCTTTATTTCATAGGCGTCACAAAGTCAAAGTAACATTTCGAGAACTCAGATGAATAAATTTATATTTTATAACTCATTATTATGCATTATTATTAATAATAAATATTTCATATTATTGCTTATTTAATCTATCGATATTTTTTTCTCCCTAATCTCCCTTCCTTGAAGCGTATAAAACATTTGAAATACCATATTTTATCCCGAAATTGTTAAGCCACTGATTTACTCCCGTCAGTTGAATTGATTTTTTTCTCGTGTTTTCATGACATACGCCATCATTCGTTAAACAAAGTATATACATATACAATAAAATTGTAACAGGCCTATGTCTGTACATTAAAGATATTAAAAAAATAATATGGGGGGTCTTTATTAGAGCAACAGAAGCCAAAACAACAGTTTTTATGTTTTTTCTGTCTGTCTGTAGGTTCGTGCACGCATCACGCAAATACTACCACATGGAATTAAATGCAATTTTCCTCGGGCAGGAAGTCGCCGGAAAAAGCTAGTAAAATATAAATGTATTTATCTGAAATCTGAATGCTCCAAAATGTCACTTTGACTTTGTGACACCTATAAAATAAAGATTGCGTTGCCTTCGTACATAGGAGCAGCGCATAATCATGGTATTGAAGGAGATAAGCGTGAAATACTGACGTCGTAGCTTAGATCGACAAACGTAGTGAAGAATTTCATAATAATGAGATGCGATGAGAAGTATAGCGTGATGTACGTAGCTCGTGAATGATTACAGGCAATTGCCATCATTCGTGAAACAACTGTACCTAATCTCCGAGAGTCAATATTTCGTAAACTAGATAGACATCGTATATATTATTTCTCAGTGCCTTTTTTTGTCGGTACGCCATAACTGCATTAATACTTCATCAAATTTGATGAATGAAGCATCATTTTAAAGCTTTCCTCAACCGCTACGCCGGAAAAATATACAAATCACTCACATTTCATTTTTTTTTCGAAGGCAGGCCACCACGTAGAGGAAGAATGTACACCCTCAACCGTGTCTCGAAAAATTGCCCATGGCGCACTATACTATACTAAAATACGGTGTGTACTTTAAGTAAGAGGGATTTAAATAGGTTAGAATGCGAATGCTTCGCACAGGTTCGCTAGTATGACATATTTGTTTTCGAAATCAAAAGAGGATGTCAAAAAACTGGTAATATACAGGGCATATAACGTAGTTGACGCACGCCAGGGAGAGCAAAATATGAAAATTGTAGCTGTTGCAGATGGTATAAGTAACCGATTTTATGAAAATCTTGGTATTTTTGATTATATTTTTTTTAACTCTCACACTGCATTATCGTGATCTGGTAATTAAGGTATCTTATCGGTCTGTCGTGAAAGTATTTACATTAAAATTCAATCATTGTTTATCAATGAATCGTAATTATGATAATAAGTTCAATTTCGATGTACATATTTACATTGCAAACGCGCTAAATTCATCTGGACCTTCATAACACCCTTCTTTCATGATTGGACTGAATGTATCCTCAGAATGATTCCTCGTCAAGCTTTTGTTTTTTTACATAATTCAAAAATACATTATTTTCTGGAGCTTTTTTGAAAATTAACGTAGATCCTTGTACAAAGATATGTCTTCGTACATCTGGGAAACACACATATTCCAAACTTTACCATTAAAAAAACTTAGAAACCGTAATCTTTTATGAAAAATGTCCAATTTAAATGTTGTTCGATATGGTATCTATAATTTTGCCATCTCAAAATTTCGAATTTTGAAAAAACTTGTACCCACTGCCCTTCAGGGTTTTTTTGTGGGAAGGATATGATGGATTTTAAATTTATTTAACATGGAACCATTTCTCATCTCTCTTCATTCAAATAAAAAAGATCATTAAAATCGGAGTACCTACGTTCACAATACGCCGCGCACATACGAACATAAAAAAGCACACAGTCGAATTGTATACCTTCTTCGTTTAGTCGTCGGTCAAGAAATAGCTGTTGATTAAATTTCATAAGAAATATTTTTCAAATATAGATATGACCTGTCCCTACAACTTTAATTTGAAACATTTTTTTATAAAAGTGATAAAAAAATAATAAAATTATAAAGCGTGAATTTTATCACCTGTCCGCTGGCTACGAGTCATCGGGATTTTTTTCTCTTCATATTTAATTTATTTTGTTTTATTTCTAATCAGGCATGTATTATTCAATCAACATATTTTCAAGCTAGTTTTTAAATCAATTAAATAAAAAATTATGGGACTAAAAATAAAATTAATAAAGAAAAGAAATCTGATATAATATCATCATGGGTTTTTTTTCTTGCTCTATAACTAACTCTTCCCCATCATTGGCCCCATCATGTGCAGAAAAAAAATGTTTTCCTGCAAAATGCTTGTAATGTACACAATTCAATTTTTTGGTGTTATCTGATCAATTCAAAATTTGAATTAAATTTCAAATATAAACAGGTACCGCTATCTAAGCTACATATCGCTGAACGATAATCCGAATGATCAAAATGTATTTTGTTAGTAGGTATTAAGTGTACTCAGTAAACCTGTCAGCAAATTGCCACGCAATAATAATCAAATAATTGCCTGCGGTCTATGTACAATCGCGAAAAACCGTGCAACGTGCAATCGTTTTACGGAACAGTTCTAGAGAGCGCGTTATAAACTCAACAACAACCTTCACGTTTTTTGTTTGTTTTTTCTTGTTGGATTGTTTGAGTAAGTGAAGGCATCCACCGCAGACACAATCAAGTGCAAGGTTTTGTTATTGTTTATTTTGAATTTGAATAGACAATCGAAGACGTGAGAAGTTATAGGTGTTGAACTGATCATCTGGTGAGTTTATAATTAGCTGTTAAATTAAACTAGTTATATTACTTATTTACACGGCACAATCAGCTGTTGTTAATCGGACTTAACTTTCATATATTTCACCAAACAATAAAAGTTTTTTCATAGTTAGTACGTGGGATCAGATCTAGTAATTTTGTATTCATAAGAAATAGTTTGTTTTATTTATTTTTTCGCAAGATTTCAAATTTAATAACATACAAGATAAGAATTGTTGTTGAATACGTAATTGTGAAGGATTTTTTTGTCAATATTTGATTTGGAATAAATAGGACTTCAGACTAGGTGCAATAACCAATGATACAGATATCTACATGTTTAGAAAATGAAAATGTTCGATTTAAAGGAATTATTATCTAAGAAGATTTCGAATATATGTTGCCAGTCATTTGAATTATTTATTGGAATTCATTTTTCTTGGAAACATCAGAGAAAAACTTTTAATACTTTATCAAACTGAAGTAAAATCTTTCTGCTGTTGAATCAATAATTCATAGCGAAGTTTTTGAATCTACCAGATCTTTCAATTTTTTTGAGTTAATATTTCATTGGGTAAATAGATGAAAATTTTTGATGCAAATTGCTGATATCCAATTCAGTTGTTGTCAGTATTAATCAATACTTAGTGTTAACACATTTAGAAAAATCTTACAATCAAACGGTTAATAGTTACCCTAAAAGACATGAAACTATTAAAGAAGATTTTCTTGGCTTATTCTGTGTCTGAAAAATCGGTTAAAAATGTTTCCAAGATTATTTTATTCTAGAATGTCAAAAAAGAGTTTTTGAAAATAACTGATTCATCCATCTGATCTATTAACTATTCAGATCAGTCTGTGAAAATTGTTTTTTTAGAGATATAAATAAAAACCATTGCTAAATAAGTGCACAAATATCGTCCGCATGAAGACAATTACATTGACGTGATAAGCCAATTAGATACTTGGTGATTCCTATAAAGTAGTCGCTCTCATCTTTAAAAAAAACCTTAGGCTACAATTTCTTCCAAATGAAATAACATACAGAACATTCTGGTTGATGATCATGTCATAAGTTTCATTTCATCATATGACAGATTTGTGTTTAAATATTACATATTTTAGTCATACTGTCATACTGACAAAGATAACAATCATAAAGTCTAATTTAAAGTGAAAGATTATAGATCAGTAATAACACTTCGAATGTTGGTTTCCAAATAAACCAAATATGGTGAAGTAATTATAAGCTGGTGGAATATTTTCTTTGATAAATTTAGTACGATGTGCACTTTAAGTGACATGCTGTACAGTTTGGGTATAGTCACACACCATATATAGCTTGTTTCACGAATCATGGCTATTGTGTGTAATCATTCACGAGCTATGTACATATCGCTATACGTCTCATCGAATCTCATTATATCATGAAATTCTCTACTACGTTTGTCAAGCTTATCTCCTTCCATACAATCATAGGGCGATGCACGTATGTCCGAAGGCAACGCAGTCTTTATTTCATAGGCGTCACAAAGTCATTTTGACATTTCAGATAATTCAGGTGCATAAATTTATATTTCATAACTCAAGCAATAAATTTGTATTTTGTGTTTCTGCATTATTGTTGATAATAAATCTTTCATATTATGTTTGCTTATTTAATCAATCAATATTTTTTCCTCTAATTATATGAACTTCCTTAAATGCCATATCTTAGCTCGAAATCGTTACGCCACTGATTTACTCCCGTCAGTTGGATTGCCATTTTTCGTATTTTCAAGGCAGACGCCAACATTCGTGAAACAGAGTATATATGTATATCAATGTAATTGGAAATAGAGCACCTTCTACGTAAAGAGTCCGGGGTACGGAAGGGAATCTAATTGATATTTCTGAAAGATTTGCATAACTGTTCGTGTGTATCTATATAATTGGAACTAGAGCGCCATCTACATAAAGATTCCGGGGTACGGAAGGCAACTTAATTGATATTTCTGAAAGATTTGCATAACTGTTCTTATATGATTTTTCAATCAGCCAATTAAGAAGACACCTTTTTTGTAAACTAATTTATTCAGATAACGATCATTGTTTTCGAAACAGAGCTTTTTTTAATCCTAATCTACATCAAAACATAATCCAAATGGAAATTCGAAATATCTATGCAAATAAACAACGACTGCAATAAATTGTACATTTATTTTTTCGGAAAAGTTGCTAAATACGGAAAAAATTATGAGGCAAGAAAGTTAATTGGGTAAAGGGTATGTATGATAAAACAAAGTAGCATAGAAGGTCTTTGGTGTCGTGTAAACATATGTCGTCGGCTTAGGTAAACTTTTTAGAGTGGGTGTTTGGTAGATCAGATCTATAATATATTGAAGAGCAGAGGTGGAAGAATTATTGATCCCTGTGAAAGGCCGTCATTGAGTCGGTAGTTGCGGCTCGTATTGCCACTAAGGTGTACATAAATGTGTCCATTTGCTAGCATGTAGCAGTAATGTGGCCAGTTTTTTGACGCCTAGAATTTTTAGCAACATTCTTTGTCTCCATACTATGAGATGTAAATAAATACGGCTACGGATTTTCTCTTTTCTTCAAAAACCATGTGTGGCTACTGATAGTACTTGGTTGCGGCAGATTCTTTTTACACAGAATAAGTCAAGTAGGTATATTTACTTATTCAAAAGTGAAATGTTATTTAGTGAACACTTTTTGTGATTTTCATGATAGAACAAATGCATAATATCTACTTAATATCATTAATATATATTTATCAGTGACGTAATCCTTGGGGCTTCGACGCATCACAAATTCACTTTATTATGAATTATGTACAATATACCTAATATAAAAATCCTGATATTTTGCTGATAACTATAGAATAATTGAAATTGTTTTTATTGTAGGATTTTTTCATAAGAATATTATTGTCTTTACTGATTTCGTAAAAAAATTAACTTTGATATTTTACCGGGCGTTATTAAAATCCTGTGATTTTTTACAAAAATTCAAAACACCCTGTGGGTTATACTAGGCACTTTAAGATATTGAAATTCACTCAAATGAAAGTCCCATGTTTCCTTTACATTTTCTTTTTTGGTTCATTTGTTTATCATTGTTACTTCATGAAATACACTGTATTGAAACATCACGGGTTTCATTTACATAAAATTCACTTATCCGCAAAGAAGCAATGAAAATCAAAGAAACGTCATAAAGGGAAATCTAACAGAATTGTTATCGGTTTTGTTGACAGTTCAGTAATAATTTGTGTATGTGTATAATGACATAGAATGGCCACCTCGTAGCCCCGACCTAAATCCCATTGAAAATATTTGGGATTTTATTGGTAGGCGGTTACAAAGTCAAGAACGACAACCTCAAAACTTAGAAGATTTGGGCGAACGACTCATAGAATTATGGAATGGCTTAGTTCATAACGAATTAAGACCATTTATTTCAATTATGAATGTCGGGAAGTAATTTGGGCCAGGGGTGGAAACACCAGATACGGATTAGTTATTTACTTCTAATTTTGCTTTTTTATGTTATTTTTATTGTTATTGCTTTAATTAAAGCAATTTGTTTATTTTGCGGTGTTGATATTTTTCTACTAGAAAATGTAGCTACATTTAATAAAAATCACGTTCAACTAAAAACAGTGTATTTCATGAAGCAATAATGATAAACAAATCAATCATAGAAGAAAATGTAAAGGAAACATGGGACTAAATTTAATACCTTACAGTGCCTAGTATACCCCACAGGGTGTTTTGAATTTTCGTAAAAAATCACAGCATTTTAATAACGCTCGGTATAATATCAATGTAAAAGACAAGAATACGAACGAAAACTGGTTTCTAAAATACATAACATCAAATTTGAGACTAATTTTTCGTTGTGCGTTTAATATGTTGCGCAGTGTATATTATAATAAATACGGTCAGAACTAAATGAAATTCAGTGACAGGAAACTGTAGGTACGGAAGTCAAGTGTCGACTAAATACAAAATTAAAACTAATGAATCTAGTTATCGAACTGTTAAATTGTTAAAATTTTATTATGTTTTCAGAAGTCTGATGAATCGACCACTCCTGCTACCAGAAGAAGTATCAAAACACCTCAGGTGCGACATCTGTAGCGGCTACTTGTCAATACCTCCGATCACAACTCATGCAGGCAAAAACAGTTGTGGCCGTTGCAACGCAGGATGGCCCAGAAACTCCATCTATGAAGAATTAGCTCGATTTATGGTTTTTCCATGCACCTACTGCGATGAACGTCTACCCTGGGACATAATACAAAGTCACGAATCCAAATGCAAGAAGAATATATTTATGTGTCCAAAAATATCCAATATATCTCAGCACAAAGAATACCACAAAGGATGTCAGGAATTAAAGATTGTCTGTCCATTTGACTCTTGCTATATCATGTACCAATCCAAAGATATTTTGTCACACTTCGGGAAATACCACAAAGAGCACGTGTTCGATAGCCATGTCAAGGCAACGAAAATAATGAAAGCAGAAAAAATATGGAACTACGCTGTCGATACACACGTTTGCCTATTGTTATTCCAACAAATACCATTTCTTTTGTTTGTGCATAGTGAAGCTAATTTCCAAGAATATACAGGCGATATCGTATCGTACAACTACTATTTTAGCATATTTTCTTTATGTCAAATGGGCTGCAATCAACGCTACATGGTCACGCTGGAATTAAGTACCACTGATAACGATACTGCAAGTCAAAGATTAATAGTCGTAAAACATCAAGAAATCAAAGCGTTCAACTGCAAAACACATTGTACAAACTTTCTACATAGTGGCATATTTAAACATTCAAATACGAATTTTATGACTACTAAGATTGAACATTTGGAAAAATGCAACAATATGCGAATGTGCTACCGTATTGATTTCACTGAAGAAGAATACCCGAGCGAAAATAATAAAGGTAGCCTTATTGACAATAATCGTTATCTGGATGCAAAGAAGCTAGCGAATAGTACAGAATTTGCAAGTATCATTGAATGTCCAATATGCAGGGAATATCTATCATCACCTATTTATACTTGCAATACGGGACATACAATTTGCAGTAAATGTAGAGAGCACATTGCATTATGTCCTCTATGTAAGGATTTTATTGGCAACACCAGGAATTTTGCATTGGAAGAAATCGTCGAAGCTTTGATAATTTCATGTTTTAATGAAGTGAAAGGGTGCAAGTTTACTGGACATGTTGAAGAGATAAGACTTCATGAACTTGGCTGTCAATATAACATTTAAATTTAAGAAAAACTCGAACATTTTTATACTATATACCGTTGGTACTATTCATTCGAATTAGCCACAGAGAAACATGTACATGGGTCTGATGACCATTATAGGTATAATTTATATCAGGATATATTCTCAAGTATGTATTTGTATGCATAAAGTATTTTATCATGTGATCAATCAAATCTTACCGAGAGATTTTTGAATTCCAGAAAATACACATCGATCAATACGAACAAATAATAAGAACTGATAATAATTTAGTTACGGATTAACGAATGGCTTTATTAGACGATGCAATGAAAAATACAATAAAATATTTATTCTATTGGTACTATTACAGCAAGTTTGAAGTTAACTTTTAAATACTCAATAGAATAAACTACCAATTCATGAGGGAACATATATCTTCTGTATTCTATATATCAATTTGAAATAATGTAATTTGGAACTTGGATCTTAACTGGTTTTGAAAAACGATTTCAAATTCAACATCAAGTAAAAAAAGTTCATACTGTATCATGATGATAGTCACAACACTTGCCTTTTCACTTTTGGCTTGACTTCAAACAAAACTGTAAAAACATATTAGTCCTCATTACAAATAAAAATACATTTACAAAAATAATAATTTTGATACATTATTAGGAATGAATAATTTATTACGTACAAAATCAAATTGTTTCCCAGATTAACAATACTAATTGAAGGCAAAATCAATTTGCAATGATTCACAGTAATTTTTGACCGACGAACCCCAAACGGAGGAGGTATACAATTCGACTGTCTGCTTTTTTTTTTTTTTTTGTTCCGTTCGCCTGTTTTATATAGTAATCCTCGTAGTAATCATATTATGATTTTGATGATTTTTGATTCATTTAAGAGAGGATGCTTGAGAAATGATCCCATATTTATGAAAACACAAATCCGAAATCTCCTTCCCTCCGAAAACCGCCCCAGAAGACCCCTTCGGGGCCAAAAGTTATCAATCTAACTGCAACTGCACAACTTCAATATAGAATTATTATTAATTCATATTTTTCAGTGCACCAACTAATAACGTCGGTCCAATTTTTTGTAAAAAATATTTATTTCTTATGCTGTGGTATTATCTACGTCATTTTTTTTATCCAATCTTTCAATAACTGAGTGATTCTGATTAATAAAGTGCCTCTTTTATATTTTTTAATTGTATTGTAACAGATAGAATAATATAATTTTATTCATATTGATGTACAATTTATTTATAAGATCGTTATTGAGATGACAAGAGACTTAAAAGAAAACTGTTGTAGTTTCGGTGTTTTCCAAATAAGAGTTATTAACTAATCTATAATAATAAAAAAAATTTGTAATATCCAAATAACAACAAAGCAACAATTTTTATTTGTTCCGGCTGATCTCCCTAACGGCTAAATCGAATCCTACGGGAATTTTCACTGGCAGGTATCTAATGTTACAAGGAATAACTTGTTGTTTTAATTTATGAAAAAATCTATACAAATAAATAAAATCGAAGTTTATGTTTGTTATTTTAAAATAACAGAGTTTAACTAATTGCATATGGAAGTACATGTCACTAATAACAAAAAAGCAATTTTCATCATTTTTGTCTGTCTGTTCCGGCGAACCTCTGTAACGGTTGAAGCGATTCCGACAGTATTTTCACTGGCAGGTAGCGCGGACGAAGCCGCGAGTAACAGCTAGTTAAGCCAGCCTTCCATCACCTTCTAAACACAGAGATTACATATAACTTAGAGTAGAAATGATTATAAATGGGAAATATTCCGTAATCTCCAATGACTTCAGTCAATGAAAAACGTCAGAGACAACCATCAAACGTAAGCTTCATACGATAGTTTCATATTTTGTGCTCGCTTGCAATTTTGGTTGCGGCAATTTCGATTTTTCTGTACTTAATTCATAATTACTTAGGGCCGATTTCATAATCAAATTTAATCTCCTATTAATTTTAATCCTAGATTAAAAATTTCATATTTTTTTTGGTTGGTCATATAATTTAAAGTTACTTTAAAAGAACGAATTATAAGGTGACTAATGTTGCAAAAGTTATGGAAAAATGCACTCTTTTTATTCCGTCATCGAGATATGAGTTAAACAAATTGAAGAATTAACTAATCTCCCATTAAGGATTCATTATGAAATCGGCCCTTAATGATAGTTGTGGCTTCTGTAATATAATGCCATACATCATAAGTGTATTTATGTTCGATTCTCCTGTTTTGTCACGGACTATAACGAATGCGTGCAGCTGTCTAAAACGCGTTCACAAACTGAGCGTATCTTGTTTGCCCTATTACATATTAGGTATCATGAGTCCTGTGCTTAAGAAGATTATATGCGTATGCGTGTCCGTATTTTTCTTTGTTTCATGAAGGTCTTTGACCAATTTTATTCTGACGAATTATGAAGATATTTAGGTCAATTGCTGTCAATCAACTATCACGAATTCTTAAAATGAAAAAAGATAGACATGGATAGATACTCTGCCTTCATATATCATTTTCTTGTTATGTGATTACACATTTTCAATTTACTATCGCTTATGTACGAATTTATTCCGTCAATTTCCTTGTCTCCGTCTAGGCCTCAATCCATGTGACTATATACCGAATAGCCAACACGAATTTGAAAAAAAATATTTTTTAAATTTTTGTTGATACAGATCCTTTGTGAATCGTTTGTAATGCGTTTGTTTTTTTTGTGAATCAATATTTAATGAGTTATTAGATTGTTAAATAATTAACACCGATCAGCCAACAAGTATTGAAAATAGACCTTATATTCTCTATTTTTTACTCAATTTATCAGAAATAGTTTGTGAAACACAAATATAATAGGAAAATCGTTTGTGACTCTATTGTTTTAGAAAAATCTAAATAATTGATTTCAAATTTTGTAAGGTCAGGCAACTAACTAAACATCAATGTCAAATCGTCAATAAATATAATTTTTGTATGGAACGTCAGAATACAAAATAATATTAATTCTATAGGTGCTGGTACTTTTGAAGTTGTAGAATAATTGTAGTTAGATATGAGACTTTTGGCATCAACTTCAAAAGTACCAGCCTCAATACAATTAATACTATTTTGTATTATGACGTTTCATACAGAAATTATATTTAATGACGCTTCAACAATGATGTAGATATAGTTAGTTGCCGAAACCTACAAACTTTGAAATCAATTTAGATTTTTCTAAAAAATAGAGAGTCACAAACGATTTCATTATTATATTTATGTTTCACACATTTCTGATAAATTGAGTAAAAAATAGAGAATGTAAGGTCTATTGTCAAGATGTGTTGGCTAATCGGTGTTAATTACTTAACAATCTAATAACTCATTAAATATTGATTCACAAAAAAAACAAACGCGTCACAAACATTCACAAACGATCTGTATCAAGAAATTTAAAAATATAATTTTTCCAATTTTTTTTTGGCTAATCAGTTTATGGTATCCATGTGAACTAAGAACAACTAGTTACTAATTCATGAACTGAATCCAAACTTAGCTTAGGAGAAAAACACAAATTTATTGTAAGTATTATAGGTATAGTATAGGTATAATAAGTTTTACTATTACTAACTCATCAATGTAAGTCAACTGTTCATTTGGATAGACCTTCTTGTCTCGTTTTATCTGATGTTGCTATTTTCCCTCTTTTTTCACTCTAGTGATAGATTTAGAAACTACTAAACAACTACTCTGTAAGTCAGCTATTTACCAAAATACTATCCAGCTCAATTACATATGACATTACGTAATTAATTCATTAATATTTTAACAAATAATATATATTTTACCTTGTTGCCAATTCAACTCGAGTTCTCAGCTCTCTAACATTACAAGGTACATCACACAATTCTAGACTGGCAGATGGGAACAATTCCTGTTTACCAGTACCAGGTGCATAGTCCACACGTTCTGGTAGTCCTCTCCAACCCAGACGACATACCCGGTTTACCTTGATGGTGACCAAGGCTGGAAAACTCTGTCGCATTCCACAATCGTATGCGATAACAGAGAGAATATGATTGTGGGAGCGTTCATAATCCAAGGGCTCAGTGTTCCTGAAAAAAAAAAACATTTGGAAATTATTTTGTCAATAAAAAACGTCCCTTTAGAATAGAACTAGTTTATGGCTAAAAACTAACCTTTGGTTGGTTGGTATAGAAACTTCTCAAATACCTAGTTAGAATTTAAACGTTTTGAAATTACTAAGAATCTAAGAAAAATTTTACGCCTTGCTCCGATTTTGATGATTTTTTTTCATTTGAGAGAGGAGCTTCGAGAGTTGATCCCATTGAAAAAAATCAATATTAGACATGCCCTTCTCCTCAAAAACTTCCCCAAAGGGAGTGGTGGGGGCAATTACAGTTACAGTCTGAAATATCTGTTTCAGATATGTGGAAGGTGCAAATTTTTCCGAGAACCGAATATTTGAAATTGGAAAATTATAAAGGGAACCAATCCGGAAACGTTCAAACTGAACATTTTTTTAAAACAGTTATGATTTTCTAGTTACAGCAAGGGTAAAATATGAAATATGTGATATGTGTATTTCCGTTATGTGGAGAGAGCAATTTTTTTCGAAAGTTGAAAATATGAGATCTCTGAATAATAAGAAGTACAAGCTAAGCCTTATACCTTCATGGTAATAGGATATGTACCATCTTCTTTGGTATTAGTGAACGTTCAATAATTTTCATGACCAACGTTACACTCAAAAGTGTGAAATAAATATTTAAAAAAATGGACCGACTTTATTAGTTGGTGCATAAAAATACAAAATAATATTAATTATACTGGTGCTGGTACTTTTGCAGTTGGTGCCTACAACAACAAACTACAACGGCACAACTTCAAAAGTACTAGCACCAATAGATTTAATATTATTGACAGAATAACTCAAACGCAGGAGGTATAACAATTCGACTGTCTGCTTTTTTTGGTTTGTGCGCACGCTGTATATAGTATAAATATTTTTTACAAAAAATTGGACCGACGTTATTAGTTGATGCACAAAGTATAGAATAATATTACTTCTATTCGTTCGTTCGTCGGTCAAAAATCTGAGTTGGCCCAATTAAAGATAGGACCATATCCGGAAACGTTTAAATTGAACAGTTTTTCAAGTGAGTTTTCGAATTACAGCAATGTGAAAATCTCAAATATGTGTATTTTCGCTATGTGGAGGGGGCAATTTTTTCCGAAAATTGAAAATCTGTTGCTGGTACTTGTAAAGTTCGTGCCAGAAGTTTTCAATCTAACTGCAACTGTACAACTTCAATACCAGCTCCAATAGAATTAGTATTATTTTGTATTTTTCAGTGCACCGACTAGTAAATCGGTCATATTTTTTGTGAAAAATATTTTTTTGCTCATGTCTATTTCACTGGGAAGAATTTAATTCATACTTTTCACCAAAAGGGTTGAATAGGATATTTTTTTCGAATAATAGAATCTTTAACAGGTATGATTAATGAAAAGATCATTTATGGCAACATTTGAATTAAACATTTTTCAAAACATTCAATGGTTTCGAAGTAGAAGCACTAAGAAAGCGAACGACTTTTACTGCTTTATTCTAAAATCACACAATATATGTGAACGTCTAAAGATACCGATGACTGTTGACTAATAAACCACTCAATAATGTGAAATAACTATTTTTTCGAAAAACTAGTGCCGGCTGTATTAGATAGTGCACTGAAATCGGTGCTAAAAGTCTTATGTCTACCTACAACCGCAAAACTTCAAAATTACCAGTACCAATATAATTAACATTATCTAATATATTTTTCAGTGCAACATCTAGTAGGTATATTTTGACCGATTTCCAAACGACAATTCGACTGTCTTTTTTTGTATAGATAGTAAATGTTCATCGATTAAGATGATTCTTTTTTTATTGGAAAGACAATAGTTGAGAGATAGTCTCATATTTTTCAAAATCTAACACCTTCTTCCCAAAAAAACTGCAAAATGAGGGGCGTGCGGACGATGTTTTCGAAAACTGAATATTCCTGATTTATTTTGAAATTACTAATTATAAGTGATTTTTTAATCATTTTGGTGACTAATGATACACTTAAAAATGTGAAATAAATATTTTTTGCATGAATAGTACCGACTTTATTAGTTGGTTCACTGAAGAAAAATACGAAATAATATTATTTCCAATGTTGTTGGTACTTTTTCAGTTGATGCCGAAAGTCTTCAATCTACCTTTTATTGCTCATTTTGTGTAAAAATGGACAAATACATAATGTTCTAATCTAAAGTTAAGTAAAACAAAAAAAACATTAGATTTATTCTTACCTGATAACACCATCCATATCGATGACGAATGGTTGGTCAGATGTGAGGATCTCATACTTGCAGACATCTCCAAATTTTGGAGTGCAATCTCGATCTGTAGCTTCAACCCTGACAATTTCATTGTAAATTCGACCTTCGTCAACTTGCCTCACATAGCTGGGCTCGGAAAATGTTGGAGCATATTCATTGACATCTGAGACCGTTATATGAACTGTGGCACTGTAATTAAAAAGAAAAACCATATTAGTTGCTAAGAAAACAACAAGATATTGAGCCAGAAGTAATAATAAATACTATTGTTCGCCCAGTGGTCGAAATTCGACCGTAATTCATTATTTTTTGAATTCGAACGTTATTGAAGTTTAAGATATAATACTTGCATATAATTTTTGAGAATTTCGTTCTATTACGTCAGTTGCAAGCTTGTACAAAACGGCATTAGCGTGTGTGTGTTGTTTGCCTAATTCCTTACAATAAATATGAAATTTTAAATTGAATGTTGGTAACAGTTCAAAAAACACAAAGACAGCTAGCTATTTACTTTGTAATACAATGCACTGCAGATACATTGTAATGTTTCGACTTAACGCCGGTAATATTAGATACTTTACCCTTATGACAAAAGACAAAATGAAGAGAATGCACTCCTTTCAAAAAAGTGACACAGATTCGAAATGTTTTGCATTGCAAAACCTCTATCAAAAGTATTAAAATTTCTTGAAATAACATTAAGTGCGCATTTCAATGTATCCCTCAAAATAATTACATCGCTTTGTATAATAAAGTAATCTGACAGCCCTGACTCGTTGAATTCATATTGCAATTGGGTTCGTTATGCAACACACAATACACTGATATTACGTAAACCATATACTTTTCAATGTAATTTAAAATATTAACCCATAATTCATGCAAATGTTTACTGTGTGCACTACTACTAAACTTTCACTACTACACTCACGTATTAATATATAGATAATCGTAAGATTCCAATTAATCAACTTTTTCATTATCTTATATATATATATATATATATATATATATATATATATATATATATATTGATTTTGTATTCTTGACTGGTTTTATAATAAATAAAAGGATGTTCTTGGGGATGCAGTCATATTAAATAAAATTCTTTGATAATATTAATTTTTATCAACAAAATCTAGATACTTTCTTACTTATTGTGTTACCATGACAAATATAAATAATGACATTTGTAATTGATGGCTATGAAATCTTTCCTGTTTTTGGTTAATTTATTCTAAATTCACGATTGTAAGTATTTTTAAAATACTATTAAGTTGTTGTTGAAATAATTTTGTAACGATTTGTAGTTTGCCCTGAAGAAGAGAATAAACATTCTCGAAAGCTCGGCTTCAATCAAAGAATTTTATTTAATATATGACTGCATCCCCAAGAACATCCTTTTATTATATATATATATATATATATATATATATATATATATATATATATATATATATATATATATATATATATATATCAAAATATTTTCCAAAATCACACACTTTATTTTTACAAGGAAAATTAATTTGAAATATTCTGGATTCAGGATTTCCAATCTATTCAGTAACATTATACATATTTCGAACAGCCACCTTATTTTTCAAGATATGACTGACGTCATCAGTGGTTGTTTCAAATGAATCACTCTGTATATTTAAATTATTTAAATGGTTGAAAAGTCAGCAACCGAAAATATACAAGGTGTTTAATTTAAAATAAACCATCGATGACATCATATATCTCGAAAATAAAAGTACAGGGTGGGCAAATTTCGATGCTTTTAGTGGGTAACTTATGCCATAACTTGAAAATTAAGAAGAAAATTTAAAATCCAGCTAAGCCACTGTATTCTACTTCAAAGTGTTTGAAGAATGTCAAAATAAATTTTCGATAACTTTACGATTACGATACAGGCATGCAACAAGTACGCACAAAATTGAATTTTAGTTTATAACTCGAAAACAACAGACGATAGCTAATTTTTGTTTTCACTTGTATAATCAATAATCAAACAAATTCATCATGCATTCAGGTTAGATCGTGCCAATTTCCTCCTAAGAGAAACAAATCTTCAAAGGCACCACCACCGACCGATATATATATATAACATGGCATAGCAGAAAGCCGAACTGAATTTCAGGAATAATACCCTTAAGGGGGAGCAGGGCGGCAATGACATGTTTCCACCAGTGTATTCGGGAGGGGATTATTATTGTCTCGCATTTTCCATGATTTATATAACCCCCTCCCATTACCACTGCCATAAAACGTGACCAGCGGGGAAGTAAGCGGGAATTAATCCAGCTGCAGACGACGCCCACTCACTAGATATTTGGGAGTCATATAAGGAGTATATTTATAGTAGTATAGCAGCATCCTGAATTCAGGTCAACATTTCTAAACAACATGAGCATCCAAAACTTCGTTAATATAAGGACTCCAACATAATTTGCTGTGAGCTTCCATCGTTTAGCACCAGTTTATATGGTGGGTGTGGATTAGGTGCAACGTGAATGTTTATGGGTTTCAGCAATTTGGATTAGATAATATATAAGCCGAAGTATAATATACAGGGGGTGGAGGTAAAATAAAAAAGGTCTAAAATAATTTTCAATTCGAAACCACCAGAAAAACGGAAACGGATAAGACCACGACAGTCTTGGAAGGAAGGAGTGAGCAAAGCCATGGAAGAATGGGGCCTGAATGAGGAATTTAACTTGTTGTCAGATCCGTTCTTTTAGCACTTTGGTTATTCTTCACAAGAATCACATGATGTCACGTGCAATATCCGTATATAGAGTATAGAGAAATAACGTCGTATGTAAATAATCCTTCAAAAATCTTCATAGTCAAATTATGTTTTCTTTATATTTTGGGGTGGTAAGAAAAATGCTTGTAAAATGTTTATTAACCTTTAGTTAGATACCTTTCAAGTTTGCTGTTTATTCAGTCCCACCCGTATTCAACAGGTCAGACTCCTGCTTCTCTAGTGTTGAGTCACGGATTAAATATTTACTTGTACATGTAGTGTCGCTGCTGAAGATTACGTCGACCAACTAAGAGTCGAAGTCCATGAAAAATCTTTTCAATATTCGATCAGACAACAAATTTTCACTTGCGGGATATGATTTGGCTTCATAAACCACAAAGGCAGCTAGGCCTTTGTACCAGACATCATAAAACAATGTGTAGTTCATATGAACTGGTAAAAAGAAAAAAATAACGTCATCTATCGAATTCAAAAGTTGTCAAGAGGGCAATCGCGAGTTACAGTAATTTCGATTATCGAAGTTTCCTTCGCCCATTTTTAATTTTCAAATAGAGGTTTGAAAGATTAGGCGAATTGTCTAACCAGCAACCACGGTTACAAAAAGTACTGCATCTAACAGAGGGCTTCATCTACCATTCATTAAAGAGTCTGAAGGGACAAATCTGATTGGAAGATTGTAAAAAGTAAGATCGTGACGCTCATATATCAAGGGGAGGGGCTATGTAAATTTAAAAAATATCCAATATAGGCTGGGACGATAGCGATAAATATCAGGCAGACAATAATTAAGGCATCGAAATATGACATGTGTAATACGGTTCGCGATAATTATGCCAAGATATACACTTGTATATTAGAAAATGATCCAAGAGACGTGTCATCGAATCAGTTAAGTTACTTATAAACAATATCGGTGGTTCATATTTTTGATTATCTACTTGAAGCACAAATTATTCTTTGCATTCCTAAAAAAACAGATCGTTTACCGTGAAGTCACATAAGACATGATTCTTTTTTACCATCGACTAAATTTCCCCTTCAAATATTTGTACGATCTCATAGCATCCGAAGCATGTAACAGAACTTATTTTAAAGTTACGGCTAGTTAAGAGGAAGTTGTACTTCACTTTAAAACAGTGTATGCAAGGGTTTCGTAGTCCCTAAACTTTTAGGTTCATTTTTTATTTTAAGAGAATGAAAAAATAACTACGTATTGGTAAAGCTCTTATCTATGTTTCTGTGGAATCACTTTTTCAAAATTTTATTTAGTTCTTTCTAAAAAAAAAACATAAAATTTCATATTTTTTGACGAGTTTCCCATTTTTTTTAGAGAAGAATCAAGGAAAATATCAAAAAAGTAAGACGACAGAAACATAGATTAGACCTTTACCAACAAGGACATTTTTTTTCATCCACTAGTAATGAAAAATAAATCATAAAAGTAAGGGACTACGAAACCCTTGCATAGCAACATTTTGCACCTGCAGAGTGGCGCCGCTCTCTGAGTTCTAAAGTAATCATCATTTATGAATGGAGATAAAATACATTGATTATTAAAAATGTTTACGAGGGATAGACGGATGGGTGAAGAAGTACAGTTTCCGTTGAAAATTGAATAAGTAGTATTTTATATCGTACGTAGGTAAATAAAAAGATCAAGAAGAATATTGAAAATTTAATAAAACTGCTTGAACTGAAATTAGTGGTTTGTATAATATATGAAGAGCTATTGCCTTGACCGATTTGTGAGTTTATTCCCTACATCGCTCACGTAGTTTGTCTTAGAGATGTCCAATGAAGGAACTCATGAGTAGCGCAGTGTTCGATGGGATTATATCAATAAACAACAACTTCCTACAAATTAAATCTTTTTTTCATAAGCGGACCAATATACTCAATTAAGTATTGATAAAATCCGTGCGCAATTAATTGATTCTCGTTGAATATAGGTACTATTTATTTTATCTATTCTTTGATTTTGAATTCAGTATCCAAATCCTTCAACATCACTTCTTTTCTATAAATCTCCATATCCCTGTCAATTATTTTCCTTATTTCTTCTTATACCAGCACATTTTTTTCAATTCTTCATCCAAGTAGGATACTATTCTTTCTTGGAAGAATTACCTGTCGGGGGATTACGTTTTTGCCGTAATTTCTCGGTCGCAATAACGCAATATAAAAGCTATTATGAAATGTTTTAATTTGTCATTTGGAGATTTAGTTAATCCCTCATTAGTGATTTGGTTTTGAAATTGGCCCTTATGGGTATAAAAGATCAGCAGCAACAGACATAGGCATTGTGATTATAATATTCAAGAATGCCGGTCACACGTGAAGGTTTGAAGAACCGATTATGGTTGTCATCTACGAGATCGTCGTCTAGATCCAAAATCCAGCGAATAAATAAGGTGAGTTGAACTGGAATCCTACGTAAATATTTTATTGAACACAGTGTCCTGACAATACAACGGCATTTTGGTTAGCGTTAGCGATCATGTACACAGTAACTGGGAATAGAAAATCTCTAAAATCTGTGTATAATAATATCTTTAAACTATATTGCTGATACTTGATGGAAATTCATGATCAATTGAAACAAAAAAATTATAAACTTCCACTTATAGGTATATTAAAACACATATTAATTTATTATTTAAAAATATGGTGGTATAAGTGGAAGTTTTATCATTATGTAATTTGAATTACATGAGGAATGTGACAAGGTTCTCTTCTAAATAAATCATACAGCGATTGAAGGCTTCATTATTGAACTAGTAACTGTTCCATATAGTAAATAAAAGCAATAGTGTAATTTTTGTATTCCTTCAATAAATCATATTCTACATAAAGCAAAGCACATTGAGATTGAAGAGGTCCTGTTCAGACAAATACTAAAAACACTATATTTTTAGGTGTCATCGAAGATGAGTGAAGCTGGGACATCAAGATCATTAGAAGTACAGGAGCCTGGTACCGTACCCGTGGAATATAAGGATACCCAAGCTATTGGTTCTACGCCTTCAAATGAACAATGTTCGGATATTGTTATCATTGACGTGATTCTTTGCGGTGTAAAACGCCTCAGTGAAAATAATAAAATAAAAATAATATCAATGAATGCCATAATTGGTACTTTCAAATCCAGGGTCAGTTGCGAATAACCAAAATGAATTTTTGTTCCCTCAAGGAATAAAAGTGGAGAAAATCCCTCGAATGGACGACTTCTGGAGTGTTAAAATGGAAGGAAAAATAAAACAGTTCTATATCCAATACGTTTTACCTGAAATTGTAGATAGTAGGGCAAATAGAGGCATGGAAGTGCGAGATAGAATAAAAAAACAAAATGAGAAATGAGTTTTATTAAAAATATAACTTTTCAATATTTATTCTGACGCAGACCATTTTATGAAATCGTCCCTTCTAATGTTATTCGTTTCCTTCTGGTATATTTTGTCATTTTACACTTTTACACAATCAATAACCAAATAACATTATCCTCACATATACGTACGTTAATATTTTTTGGGTCAAATGTCATGATCTAATATGTGTATAATCTGAGAGGGTTTCATATACTAACACCTGTATCTTTTTATCTATCTATGTACAGAAATCTTTGAACACTATTTTCAGATGTCTAAATAAAATGTTTTTTTTTAACATGTATTAGAATCCGTTGACAATACAATAAATTCATGAATATATATTTTTTAAGCCAAATTTCTTGAAAAATATTTCATGATCGTTGAATTATCGCTGTGCCACCTACATGAACAAACAACAACACAAGAGGTGCTTCATAAATAATAAGTCAAAAATAAAGAATAGTTTAAAAAATATTATTTTGAAAAAATTGGTCCGACTTTATTAGTTGTTGCACAGAAAAATACAAAATAATATCAATTCTATTGGTGCTAGTTCTTTTGGAGTTGGTGCCTACAACAAACTACAACGGTACAACTTCAAAATTACCAGCACCAATGGAATTAATATTATTTTGTAATTTTCAGTGCAACAACTAATAAAGTCGGTCCAATTTTTTGTAAAAAATATTTATTTCACATTTTTGAATGTAACATTAGTTATGAAAATTTTGAACGTTTAGTAATACCAAAGAAGATAGATACTACCTACTAGTATCTATCTTCTTTGGTAACACCTAAAAAGTTATAGGCTTAGCCTTGTACTTGTTATTTATTATTCAGAGATCTCAAAACATCGCGGCGCAAATATACATATTTCAGACTTTACTGCTGTAGCTCGAAAACCGTAACTCAATCTAAATGTTGCTACGTATAATCTTTTCTTTAATTTGGCCGTGTCATATCATTTCGAAAAAAAATGCTCTTCCACATAGCGGAAATACGCATATTACATATTTCAGACTTTACCATTGCGAAACTGGGAAACCGTAACTCTTATGAAAAAATGTTCAATTTAAACGTTTTCGGATATGCTCCCCTTTCTAATTTTCAAATCTCGAATTTTCTGTTTTCGGAAAAAATTGCCCCTTCTACATAGCTGAAACACATATTTCAGACTGTAGCGCGAAAACGTATGATTATTTTTAAAAATGTCCAATTCAAACATCTGTCGTCTCGGATTTTCAATTTTCGAGAAAAATTGCTCCTCCACCCCCTATGGGGGCGGTTTTGTAAGGAAGGATATTTTGGATTTGATTTTTCTCAATAATGGACCATTTCTCAACTCTCCTCTTTCAAATGAAACAAAAATCTTCTAAATCAGAGTACGTTTACTATGCAAAACGCGCGAACAGCCATAAAAAAATACTTTCTCCTTTTTTTTGAAGTCGGCCAAAAAATTGAAAACACGCTTTAATACAAAACCCTAACTAAAATGTAAAAAATAATCTTAAATAAGTTTAAAATAGAAATAGATTGATTAACAAAATATTTGATTTTATTGTAGAAAAGCGTGCGAAGTGCTTAACGTCAATTGTGCTAAATAATTTATCGACAAATATTGGTAAAATTATTGTCATTATAAAAATACCATAAAAAGCATCCCACGCTTTTTATTCGCTACCTATATGTCTCCAGTCGGTACCGCCGCAACTGTACCGAAAATAGTTTTCCCCTCGTAAGTATTCGATATCGATGAAGCTCTGCTCTAGGACGGGAATTACAGATGAGAAATAATGTTTGCGTAGTATTTAGGCTCCACCTACCAGTAGTAAATTTTATACCTCCGCTTCACCCGTTGCCCCTCAGGTGTTACAGTTTGTGAAGTACCACTTCCACTTAAAACAAAAAAAGAAAAGAAAATGGCCACACGTTCCAACTAAAATGCACGTATGCTTCTCCGTTGTCGACGTCTGATTCATCTACAGCAATTTACCTAAAGGCCTGTGTTGTACGTACTTCGTGTTTTGTGTGTCGAGCTCAGAGAATTCAATTATAATTCAGCAAGGATTTATTTCATACTGGTTTCTTCAATGCAATAACAGACGTCCCAAAAGGCGTTCAGGAAAAATATTTTTTTGAATTTGCATCAAAATGTTGTTTCTAAATAAAGGATATATCAGGTTTTTCTTGAAATTTTGTGAAAAATACACCAATTTGAAGCTGACAACTCTTTTGGGCATTAAATATTTAGGATTATTTGTTATTTACAAGGTTGATAATACCTAAGTGCTTTTTCAGCCAAAAATTCATATTATTTTCAGTGGATTATTAAAAGGAATGTAAATGGAAATTTTATTGCCCATAAATTTAATGTATTTGTCACATTCATTAACGAAACTAAACATCCTACATCATCCAGAATATATTACAAATTGATTCAGTTTTGATTTACCATTATTATTATTATTATTATTATTATTACCTACTAAGCCTATAGTTGGATCATCAGATCGTATAATCATGGAAACAATATATCTCGCTGGAATAGCCTATAAGGCATTTACCGGATAAATCCCAATAATTTAGTGTCTAGTGGCAATACGTATAGGTTAATACGTTGCACATTTATCGAAATTTACAATCGCTTAATAACAAATTATTACCCAGTAAATGAAAACGGTCAATACGGATATCAATTTCAGCTATGAATTACGAACGAATGACGTAGAATTTTATAAAAATAATATGGTACGAGTATGTACGCTGTGATCAAATTTCAATGGAATTGCGGTACCTATCTACTGTGCTGTTATTAAACATAAGAAGTAAACTACATTGATTTGCATGGGGGAGTCATCTTAAACTCTACACACTACACGAATAATCACGGGCCGTGCAAAAAAATTCACATATAGTTATAATCAAATGTCATACATTTGTGATGTTTACAGCCAATTTCACCAATGAAATTAAACGCGATCAATTCAAGCTAAACTGAGTTCAGAGCTTTTCTTCGCGTTTCATCAGTGTAAACTAAAAATAGTTAAATTTCTGCTCTTTTTTGCTTTATATCAGTTGTGTTATACATTGTAAGTTGTAAGTAGAACAAAAAAATCTCATCTCAAGTATATCTTCTTTGGGACTAAGATCTAGTCACACCGTGAAATGACGTTCATACTTCTGAACGCATTCTAGGAATACAATAATACATCGTAGGGTATTTATCTGTGGTCTACATTCTATATACAAACTACGTGTTGTCAGAAAAGATGCAGACATAATTTTCCCTACTACGTGCAGTTTGGTATTGGAGAAAGAATACTATTTTTCTACAAACTAAGCACTACACTCTAAGACTATCTACAATTTTTGGAAATCTTCGCTAGAACGAAGGATGTAAAGAAGTCATCTGCATGTCAGTTTTTTATCTATGTACTCGCCGTCTGCACAGTAAAGTTGCACCGCTTTTGATATTTATTTTTTATTGGAACGCGAGAAGTGTTCCTATAAAAGGAGGGAGGAAGGAGAGATGGTATCATTTAAAAAATAATACAATCCAACATATCTTTCCCCCCAAAAAAAAACAGCCCCAAACGGGTTGGATTAAAGATTATTCCCAGCAAAGTTTAAATTGTAGATACATTTTCCAAAAAAATCAAGAGCTTCTGAGTTAAAACACTATGAAAGCTTAAGATTTTTACCGCCATATTTTCAAATCACTGAATATAACTGATTTTCAACAATTTTCATGACTCATACTAATGAAACATTCAAAAATGTTGAATAATTTTTTTTTTTTGAAAAACTGCGACCAAAATTAATCATTAGTTCGGGTACTGAAAAAATGATAATTAGGTTAATTCTGTAGGTGGTGATACTTTTTAGGTTGGTGCCAAAAGCTATTTACTCACAACTGCACAGCTTTTGAATTTTTCAGTACATCAACGAATAAAGTCGCTCCTGTGTTTGTAAAAAATATTATTATTACTCAAGCTTTCTTAGCAGATTAGGGGGGGGGAGGTCAGACGTACTGACACAATATTGTACATAATATTTTCGTGGGTGAAACTAGATAAAAAGGACGAAATCATCAACTGGCAATGAGCACTGTTGAATAATTTTATGAAATAATGAAGCTTCTCAATCTCCTTTGAACTATTTCGAAAAAAATCACAGACCAAAATGTTGTTATTTATTTTGTGCCAAAATTATGCTGAAAAGAGACCTTATATAGTTATATATAAGAAAATTATACAGTAATAAATATGCCTTAATATTTTAAGACCGTCTATATAAGGCGTTCTCGCAATAATGACTCACGTTGTATTAATAAAAACTTTCACCTCGTCTCTTTATTATTATCAGTCACGTTTTCTCCATTTATGGTAAATAACTACTCATAAGCGTACCTACAGCTCAAATTTGTATCATTATTATTCACAAAGGTTTATACATTTTGACATGTCTGCCATACTTAGTCTTTCTTTTTTTCAAGCTAATTTTAAAATAACACTTCCATTTCATTCTCATATTATGCACAACATAAATATTAAAATTATTTTATACGTCATAAATTTAATTACGTTTTGCCATACATACGTACATTCCAAAGTCTATGAAGATACATACATACATACATGTCAACTATACATATATATCTTCATAATATATTATGTACTAGTATAGTAATATAAAGTGAATATACAGGGTACATTTACACGCCAATATACAAATCGATACCATAATGGAATGAAAAAACTACTTTAAAAGATAAATATTTCTACCAAAAATTGGACCGACGTTATCAGTTGGTGTATTGAAAAGTACAAAATAATATTAATTCTATTGGTGCTGGTACTTTTGAAGATGAGCAGTTGCAGATAGATTGAACACTTTTGGCACTAACTTCACACCAACAGAATCAATATTATTTTGTACTTGTATCAAAGAAGATAGATCTTCTTTGCTTGTATCTTTCAGTGCACCAACTGATAACGTCGGTCCAATTTTTTTAAATTATTTATTTCACACTTTAGAGTGTTACATTTGTCACGAAAATCGTTGAACTTTTCCACTGCAGTTACTCGAAAACCGTAACTCTATGGAACTAATATAACTGTTGCTACAAATAATCTGCTCATTAATTTTCCATTTTCAGAATGTCAATTTTCGAAAGAAATTGCCTCTTCCACATAGTGAAAATATACATACTTATTTCAAATTTTAACATCGCAACTCGAAAACCGTAGCTCTGTTGAAAAAAAAATGTTCAATTTAAACGTTTCCGGATATTTTCTTATTTTTAATTCTGCCATATCGGATTTCAATTTTCGAGAAAATGTGCTTCCTTCACCCCCTTCGGGAGCGGTTTTCGTAGGGAATTAGATTTCGGATTCAAGTTTTATGAATATGGAACCATTTCTCAAGTCTCCTCTTTCAAATTAATCAAAAATCATAAAAATCGGAGTACGTTTACTACATAAAACGCAGGGACGAAGCAAAAAAATACCTCCTCCATTTGGGTTCGACGGTCGGTAAAAAATATCAAAAAACGAACTGAAGAAGAAAAATTAAAAAAAACACAAAGAAAAACAGCATTGAGATGAGATGAAAAATAAAGCAGGATAAAAGTGTAATACTGAAATCTAACATTGACCCATTCAAGAAAAAACCTTCGCAGTAATATAAATAATAAATATTTTTTACAAAAAATTGGACCGACTTTATTAGTTGGTGCACTGAAAAGTATAAAATAATATTAATTCTATTGGTGCTGTTACTTTTGAAGTTGTGCAGTTGTAGGTAGATTGGTAACTTTTGGCACCAACTTCACAAGTACCAGCCCCAATAGAATTAATATTATTTTATACTTTTCAGTGCACCAACTAATAAAGTCGGTCCAATTTTTTGTAAAAAATATTTATTTCACACTTTTGAGTGTAACATTAGTCACGAAAATCGTTGAACGTTCACTAATACCAATGAAGATAGTACTTATTCTATTACCCACGTATATTCCTTGCTTGTAGTTGTTATTATTGAGATCTCAGAACATCGCTGCGGAAATACGCTTGAATATTTTAGTTGTTACCATTTTAACACCGATTTTACTCGAAAACCGTAACTCTAAGGGAAAAATGTTCAGTATAAATGTTGCTACAAATAATTATGTCTTTCATGTACTGCAAACAGATTTTCAATTTTCGACAGAAATCGCCCTCTCCACATAGCGAAAATAGGTATATTTGAGAATTTAAAATGTCTCTATGTCGAAAACCGTTACTCTTTTGAAAAAATGTTCCATTTAAACGTTTCCTGATATTGTCCTATCTGTAATTATATCAACGCAGATTTTCAATTTTCGACAAAATTTGCATCCTCCACCCCCTTCGGGGGCGGTTTTCGGAGGGAACGAGATGTCGGATTCCCGTTTTTATGAATATGGGACCATTTCTCAAGCCTCCTCTTTCAAATGAATCAAAAATCATCAAAATAGGAGGACGTTTACTATATGAAAGGCGCGCACAAACAAAAAAAAAAAAGCACACAGTCGAATTGTATACCTCCTCCTTTTGGGAAGTCGGTCAAAAGTAAAATACTGAAATCAAGCAGAATAAGTAGTCGACTCAGACGAATTTCCTAGCACTCTCAAACAAATTTCATCGAATATATAGAAAACATTTGAACAGGTTATTTTTTAATTTGACAGTTCATTTGAAGATTCGTTCTTCCTGCTTTTCCTCAGAGATACGTGTTATAGCAGGTGATAGAGGGCTTTAAGAAAAATATTTTAGACCAGTTTCATATCAAAATAGTTAGCGCCGTTTTCGAGATACATTCTTGAGCGAAAAATAATATTGTTGGTGTTGGTAATTTTGAAGTTGTGGCGTTGTAGTTTGTTGTTGTAGGCACCAACTCCAAAAGAACCAGCACCAATAGAATTAATATTATTTTGTATTTTTCAGTGCAACAACTGATAAAGTCGGTCCAATTTTTTGTAAAAAATATTTTTATCTACCAGTTTCAAACTTTCCCAGTTCAGTAAGTAGATTTGGAGTATATAAAGACAGAAGACAATACAGACTTAGAGAACTACAGATCAATAAGTTAACAATAGGGACATACTACCATTGACATTTTAGTTCAGTTGTTCCATTAACAACGACCCTATATATAAATCGTTATATATACATATATGAGAGTCGTTTACAATGTAAAGAGTGTTGTCGTTAGACAATGTAAATATTTTATTTCGTCAGGATGTCTTGCAAAGGATGTGAGAGAACAGTACTTGTTCTGCGTCAGCAGCAATTTCCACAAAATGGCAGACGTTGCTTTGTGTACCTACTTTTAGTCCTTGAGCCAGCGACTACTTTTCCTCATCAAATAAGTTGTATCTTTACTTTTTGATTTGATCATATTTTCTCGTCATATCAAACAATCAACATGTTTGAATCCAGAAGGTTCCGTGCCTAAAAGGTGACAACCCATTATAGACTCGCTTTTCATCCGATCGCCCCTCTCCCTAATCACCGAAAGTAGGAAATTAAAACCTTTGAAAAAATTGGGGTGGTATAGTTTGATGTCAAGGTTGCAGAAAAATAAAAAAACAAACATACAGTCGAATGTTACTCCTAATTCTTTTGGAAGTCGTTCAAAAATGAGCTCTCTAATAAACGTAGTTGAAAATAATTATTTAAATTCAGAAAATCATTTCTTTTTTCAAAATTTGATCAAAATGTCAACACCCTTATTTTTTTATTAGAAAATATGATAATACTAATATGAGGAAATATATTAATAAAAATAGATATAATAATAAAAGAAATAAAACACATTCCTGATGCTAACTTCTCTATTTATGAAATTATACCTATTTATATATGTACTATTAACTCATGATTTCTTCTATAAAGTCCTTGTATTTATTATGCTTAACGGTGATATAAAGGTACCGAATGCTCGAGGGCTGAATTATACTCGTACTTGCTACATTTTCACATTCACCTGATATTTATGATAATTTATAACGGTTCATCTCTGAGAGCTGGACCATCGAAATTTCAAATGAGACACATTGCCATTGTCTGCTCATACTACGTTTTTTCATTTGTGCTATCAAAACCCTTTGATGCGAAATAATAAAAAATGTCAAAGCCAAACGAAGTGATGAAAGCGAGATCGAGAAACAGCTATCCACAGTCTGGGGATAATCTCCTTGAGAAACTTCTTGCAAGAGTCTGGCAGCGCCTAAAGTTACGAAACTTCAACTCGAAATCATTTTGGTTCAAGCTTTTCAGTCTATGTTTAATATTTTGTTGTTTTGTTTCTTATCGCCCATATATATTGAACATTGAACTCAAAGCAAATAAGTAAAAATCATGAAACAGTTTCGAACTAAAATTACGATTAAATTGTATAGTTTCTCTATGCTTAATAAAGGGTTATTTCTATTTCAATATCTATCTTCCTCTTTGGGTTCTCCAGAGAAAGATACAACAAGAGATGGCATATAAGGTATTTTGAATGGTTTGGCATATTATGTGTTTAAATTTGAATATATATTGAGAAGTATGTACGAGTAGGTATATCTATATATATATAAAAGCGAAAACCACTCACTCACTGACTGACCCAGAATCATTCCCATGGCCAAACGGCTGGAGCTACGAAGTTGACATTTTCAGGGAAGCTCCATTTTGTTTAGTCGGGAAGAGTAAGCCCTATCGATGGGACCAAATATAATTTTTGTATGTCTGTCTGTATGTTTGTACGCGCATCACGCAAAAACTACTACATGGAATTGAATGCAGTTTTCACCGTATTCATGTATTACTAGAGGTGTAACTTAAAATATAGGCTAAATTTTATCGCGTCTGTCTGCCTTTCTGTATTTTTGTACAAGTATCACGATAAAACTATTACAAGGAATGGAATTCAATGCACTTTTCCACACGCACGAAGTCGCGGGCAAAAGCTAGTATTATATACAACTGTAATGTGTGACACATGATATTCATGTATTTCTAACGCTGAACGTGATGCTCAAGAAGACACAAATGTTTCAAAAAGTCAGTGATACCAACAAAACCGTAGGTATATTTCTTAACATATTATAGTGGGTGTACCAATAGCAAAGATTAGAAATTTAATCTTTGCCAATAGATCATACCATTTTATTCTGCTTGCAGTACGATATCGAAAAAATTGTTGGGATAAGTGAACAGTAACAGTTAGCTATAAGTTTCCAAGAGTAAATTAACTGAAGGTACTCAGAATATGGAAAATGATTCAATCGTTAAATGAAAACTCCAGTGCGACAACATACTAATAGTTGGTTTTTTAAAAATATTGCCGCAGAGCTTGAAAGTGTTAACAAGAATACGGGATCATGTAGCCACAATTGTTAGCCACAATTATTGAACATTACAAGAGGTATTAAGACTAGTTAACGCGTTGTGATTTCTTCCTTCAGGTTTTTTTGTTCCACGAATAAACCAATAAAATAATTCCAGAGCTGGAGAATAAATTTAATGCCTGAAACTGACATTTGTGCAAATACCAGTGAAAATTCCCTAGAAATAATAGGAATCTGTTGGGACACCATTTAGAATTTTCGATTGGCCCTTGGCCTATTACTACTATTAATTTCCATCGCGGCAAATAGAAAGCAGTGTTGGTATAAATTTTATCCAGACATGTGACTGTTGTTGTTGTTGTTGCTGCTGCGGAGCTCTGTGACAATGATGATGACATCATTCTAGTAGGACGTGATTTCCTCGCTACGACAAATACAGAGAATGATGACACAACCACATAAAAATGGTTTGTTTGCTAAATTAACATACATACACACGCTATATGCCAAACTGTGGCACAAACAGCTTCCGGCGGCTCTCATCGCGTCGGCTGTTGATGGTTTCAGCGTTTCAGTATTTCAGCAGCAGCATTCGCGAACCGGAATGGAAACAGTGCCGGGCCGAGGGTAGGAATTGTTCTGATGATGATGGCTGATGGACTCAACAGACAAAAAGATATACAGGGTTGTTGATATGTAAGAGAACAGCCGAATATGTCCAAAACTAGATAGCTATAGAAAAAATAAGTAAAATAAAACTCTTAGGGTTCCCTATATGTAATCTATTCCAACAGATAACAATTTATTATTTATGGTATGATCTAATGTTACTTAGGAAACAAAATTCATATTTTCTAGCTACAGCACCCCATAGATTATGTCCGCGATGTCTCCTCAAGAACTATCCAGCATCTCTTAGCCATCGTTGTCAGTTTTAACCCCTAGTCTTCCGGAACGCGCTAGCTTGCTTATTGCAATATTTTCTTGCGCTATCTAGCCCTGGCCATAGTTATTTTTAGCCTAACCCACCAATTGACTGAATATTTTTTGTGTAAAAATTGCATCTAAAACTGAATTTAAATTTTAATACACGCAGTTGTGCCCAAGTAATGAATATTTTCTCAAAAACATTACAACGCTAACATGAAACTGAAGATGCCAAAAAACGAAAAAGCTGCTAAATATTGCAAAAGCAATACTTTAAATACCATAGAAGGCTTTAGGGTTTTAACCTGAATATTTCATTCACAGATTAAGTAAATACGGAAATTGCATCCAAAGTTAAATTTAATGAAGATGATTTTGATCGCATAAGCCAGTTCAGTTCTTATGAAAACGTTGCCAAATATTAAAAGTCTATAGCGATACTTAAGACCCTTTGGCTAACGTATCTGGAAATAAAAGCTTGTTGAAAACGAATGCCTGAAGCAACTGGCAGCAAACTTTGTCTTATTTGGGTGAAGTTCTCGAGTTTTTGATAAAATTAATAAGCAAACTGTTTGAAATAATTCTAGAAAACAACCAAAATATCTAGAACCATCCTTCAGATATAGAAAACAGAAAGTGCAAAATGGAAGCTAGGCTAAATCCTCACATTGGAATAACCTAAAACAGTCTAAAAAGGCTAAGCAGATAATGGTCTGACAGAACAATGAGAACAAGAAGTATTTTCTGAAAATATCTAAAACTGATAGTTTTATGAAGATTGGTAAGGTGGAAAATGATTCAAATGGATAAGTACAAGAGACATCAAGATCGTGGTGACATCTTTTAGTGCTTCAGTCTTTTGCTAGATAATAATAATTTATAGTCAGAGTATTTTTTGACCGGCTTTGCCAATAGGAATATCAATATCAACTTAAGAACGGCTTTGCTGTAAATCAGGAACCTTTAAGTAAACTAGTTAGATAAAGATTTGTATGAATTTTTAAAATAACTCACATATGGAGTTTGCACAATACCTTGTTTCCAATAGATCCTTGTTATTAAGAAGAATCGATAATTTAAGAAAATCGGCTTTCTCAAGAAATGGAACCGGATGAATTGGCAGACATTTCTAGAAGATAAGAAAGACATAACTCATTGGACAATGATCTTTATGATGCAAAATGAAATTCATTACAATCAATAAGAATCATATCTACCTATCATTTCTTAAAGGTGTTTTGTTGTCACTACTTCAGATCTCCCTTAATACTTCATCAAAATTATTGATCATGTTGAGAAAGAGAAAAAAAAATAATAAAATTATTGTTTTTGTTGTACAAAAATATTTTAAAAACTCTATTGAACAATACGTTAATTAACATGTATTACAACTTAAGCACTTAGTTTCTTACAATCTTTACGCAAGTGTAATTTATCACGAAAATAAACTGTATTAAATCAATGCATTATAAATATATATTTTTTTCTCAAAGATGATTTTTGGTCGTTATCTACCCGACGATATTGCGAGAAATATTCGCACGGTTTAACTGATAGTTGATAGTACAATCTAAGTAAAACTTATGAATTCATCTCTTTTCTCTAGACTCTAGATAGGTATCTCAGTTTCGATAACATCCGACATGTTCCATACATATTAGCCACCCTGTACATGGTGTTATGTGCATGCTGAACTGAATCGATTGTTCTCTATAATGGAATTGATAGCTGAGGGCGGCGAATGCATTGCATGTGCAGATGTCATGACATATTCGAAGACATGTAGACGTATCTGATTTTCATTTTACAGTTGTCGAGAATAAATACTTTATTTCTAGATTGCAGGAAAAATTTTACGACTCTCCATTAAATATATATCTCGTGTGTACACGACCTTCCTACCGCTTTCATGCAAATCCCACAGCTCTCTTTCCTTGAGAAACTGAAACTGTCCATTAATTTAGCTTTGAAAATTAAATTATTATGTATTATTAAATTAAATTAAATCATTTTTGTCACAAGCTGTAGCTGAGAAAAACTCCTCTTTCATTGGTCATACTAAACTTTGTCGCAGGACCAACCGTCTAGAAAGGATACAGAAAATATAACTTTTTAGAGATATGTGATTCTCTGAAAGTAAATGATGCAGAGCCGAGACTTCGGAACCAGTCCATTATGTAATCTTAAAGAGAAATATAATAAATTTTAACGTCAACTTTATGTACATCGAATATTTTAATGCACCTTTTTAAGCATAACTTTTCTTAAGAAATTTGAGCAAAAGATAAACATAATTTAACATCATTTCGTGGAATTGACATTTTTCTCTGATTTCAATTACTCTTGTGAGTTGTTGAAAATAGATTGCAAAATTAATTTAATACACAAAAAATATGAATATTTTTACTCATAAACAAATCCAACACATCATGATACTAGGAAAACAAGATATGTCCACGAGCTTCTCTGATAATGTAAGACCTTGACAAACGTCATAGACAATCGTGAAATGCATTTTTTAAACTGTAATCTCAATAGTTTGTGCTCGCTTGTATCTTGGGTTGCGGTATTTTGCCTATAAAATAATAGTATTCTTCCACAATAACAACATTAAGAGCTTTTAGTATGTAATTTAATTATTGAAAAGACTTAACAAATAAATATGTATTTTATTTTGGTTAATTGAGAAATATTAGTGAGAAGATATAATTTTTCTCTAGATATCAGACTTTTGAAACTTATTTTCAATAACGAATACATATTTGTGACATCTGCATATAATGCTATATTATGAAGGAATAATGAAAAAAGATCTAGTAAAATATGCTTGATTATGATTCAAAAATAAATTTAATTTACCAGAACAAATCGATATCTATACATATTTGATTTTGTCGTTTTGTTACGGACTGACATCATACGCGCCGCGTTCTATATAAGGCGTCCATCAACCGAGCATAATCTTCTTTTCCTAGTATCATGCTAACAAACTAACTAAACTAGTTCCGAACTTAGATTTTCTTTATGAATACGGCTGTATGTCTTTCAGAAAATGTTAGTTTAATCTTATTAAAATTTATAGCCAACCCAGACGCTCCTACCAGCTTCGCACTTTTATAACAGACCAAACAAATATTCCATAAGACACATACCGAATTTTTCCGGGATAAAAAGTATCATATTTGTTAATCCAGATAATAAATTATCCGTTCAGCCGTTTTTATGTGATTTAGTAACAACCATCCAAAGATACAACTTTTAAGATTTATAATATTACACTGGATATCTAATCATCTGCGTTTTTAGTTGGCTTCTATTTAAAATGTATATTTATATATGTCGATTTTTGAATAGTTAGATATTATTTTAATAGATTACATAAAGTTGAATTCAATTTTTATAAGAAAGTATGCAGGGAAGATAAATAATTTTCTAATAAGTTTCTAACATTATTATCACTTTTTTCTTCTTTAAAACACTTTCAACTGTTAAAATCTCTCTCAAAAACTTTCAATTTCATTGGCAACAAGGTGCAGGACAGTGATGCTGTTGACTTTGATCTCCTTCTCTAATAATAGTTGTGTAGATAGAATTAGTGTCGAACCAATTTTAAGTTTTTCTAAGAAAGTCTCCTCATCGTTTATATTTAAACGGAGACTATGACGAGAATGTTTCTTTAATAAGAAATAAGACCACTCCTAAGAGTTGAGAAACCTTAATATATATATATATATATATATATATATATATATATATATATATATATATATCTGCATATACATTTTTTATAATCACCATAAATAACGATATAAATAAATAATAAGGTAGATTTATTGTCAAAGAAATTAAGACGAACCTACTAAAAATAAATTATTATTGGGAAATATACAAATAGTACTCTATACAAACAGATACTTTGAGTCACATCTTTCAATAAAAAAGAACGAACACTGAATATCTTTCCGAACAATGACCAAAAGGAGATTTCGAAATCATTACAACTAGATACATTGATTCCACCATAGAAAGAAACAAATGATTCCGTTCTAATGTATGGAAAAAGAAGATTGTAAATAATTTCCAAACTGACTTTAAATATTTATCCATTATGTATGTAATTAATCAACACAATCAATTACACTTCGACGTTTTTGATAGAGATTTTCCCGCTGAATTTACGTATATGTATGAATAAATGAAATACATTTTAGGAACACTGATAAAACTCTTGCAGAGAATAACATTTGATCGTCCTTTACTTTTACATTTATACGTAATTTTTAATCAATCCCCTACGGCCCTATTTGATCCACTACCAGTAAGCGAACTGAATAGTATCTATTAGGTACGTACAAATGTAAGAGCACTGGAGCTTATATCAATAAAATATATTTTAGTGAGAGATTTTGGTATGTATTTCTGAGAATAGTATTCATTTTCAGAAGGATCAGGATTTTATGGAAAAGTGAGAATAAATATCTTTAGAAAGGTGTTTAGTGGATGTAGGTACAGTGCATGGGTACATTTCGATCCAATAATAGTAATTTTGAGTGGAAACCTGTTGATAGCAATACTGGACTATTACCAACTTTTTTTTTACTCTATTACCGTTACCGTAAAAGTCTATTTGAGGAAAGTATTGTATGTAATAGTATTTAATTTTTGATGAAGGCTTTCATGAATTTTCTACTTTTTTATTATTCAAATCCAAACATTTTATCTAGCGGAAAAATGTAAATGTGGAAAAAAAATGTTCGCACGAACTAAACGGACGATTTCCATTTTCAGTTGAATCTGTTTGAGAGCGATAGAAATGTCGTATGAGTGGCTACACCAGATTTATATACTTTTCATTCATTTTGCTTGTCAGTTCGAACAGGAACTGTAGAATTCGATAACAAGCAAAGTCTATAGGTACGATTTCTTAATTCACATTTTAATTTCCTTAAGACAATCTCTTTTGCATACATTTCCTAACCGCGAAATCTCTCGAGTACGTTGATGCAGTCGAAGCAGCTAGTCAACCAGCCAACGATGTGATTCGAATTGTGCAGCTAAAAAACTCTTTCACTAATTACAATTGTCAGCGTTTTCCACAGCATCCAGCTATAATAACGACATTTCTCTGGACCGCGGCTACATCGGCGATACGATGTCTGTCGTTCGTGTATGTTGTCGTCCATACAGAAACAAAGAATATCCGTCGTTGCTGAGGCCGAGGGGACTTGAGAACAAGAAGATACGAACGACATGGCCTGAAGTTCTAGGTCAAGCGCCTTATTGGTGGCCAACACAACTACTTCTATACTGCGGCACGTAATACACGTTATGCTGGAGTCACACGGCATCACTCCGACCTACGCCTAACAGGCATGGGAATTTTAATACAACAGCACACAACCATCAGTCCTCAAACCGACTGTAAATAATAAAAGATCGAGAGATCAGTTTTTCCGAAATGGTGTCTATCTTTCCAAACTTGAAAGAAATGGGAAGGTAGTAGAGTAATCATACATAGTTTATAGTATATATTAGTGTACTAGTGGAACCCGGCAGAAGTTGTCCTACCTCAAATTCCTACGTATACCGATTTGCAAGGCGATTAGATAAACTGTGTAGAATTGAAACACTGCAGCGTCATCTAGTTAAAAAGATTCTCAATACTCAAACATATGAAAATACCGATTTTCAAGGCGATCGTTGTAAGTTTTGAAGTTAACTCACCCTAAAGGCGAGTTACAAAAATCTAATAGTGTTAAAATATTTTCTATGCTCCAACACCCCAGTATACCAATTTTTATGGCGATCGGTTGTATGGTGTAGAAGTTGGTGCACCGAAGCGCCCTCTCATGGAAAGCTATGACAAAGTAAATATCCTATAAACTATCTTCAGGATCCATTAAGTATATTTATCGATTTTCATTACAATCGGATGAATACTTTAGGAGTGCATAAAGGACAAACATACTTAGATTGATTTTTATTTATATAGAAGATTTAAATGAGCAATTTGATTACGTCATCAGCCTTTGACTTTTTTATTGATCCTTCAACATCATTTCACATTGATTGATGCATAGATAATACAGAGTTGTCAAATCAATTCGATATTGACGTCTACAAACAAGTCAAGGGGCATTCTCATGTTTGTAGGTTATAATTCGTATTTAATTATTTCTCGCTTCTTGTCAAGACCAAATGAATCAAAATACAAGTTAGTTTATTTATGACAAATATTCTAAACGTCAAATGTGATAAATGATTCTCATAACATATTAAATAGGCAATCAGCTGATTCTCATCAGTGTCAATGTTACGATTTTGCAACGTTTACAACGTTGAATTGACCGGTTGACCAAAGGTAAAACTCAACCGAGGGTCAACCGTGACTTTCCCAACCTTGACAATTTTCTCACACATTTCAACCGTAGATTTTGCTTCGACCAGTGGTTGACCAACCGACAGTTGAAATGTCATTTATATAAATATTTTTTACCAAAAATTGGACCGACTTTGTCAGTTGTTGCACTGAAAAATACAAAATAATATTAATCCTTTTGGTGCTGGTTCTTTTGGAGTTGGTGCCTACAACAAACTACAACGGCACAACTTCAAAATTACCAGCACCAATAGAATTAATATTATTTTGTATTTTTCAGTGCAACAACTGATAAAGTCGGTCCAATTTTTTGTAAAAATATTTATTTCACATTTTTGAGTGTAACATTAGTCATAAAAATTGTTGAACGTTCACAAATACCCAAAAAGTTATAGGTAGGTTTAGCTTGTACTTGTTATTTATTATTCAGAGATCTCAAAACATCGCGGCGCAAATATATCTACATATTTCAGACTTGACTGATGTAACTTGAAAACCGTAACTCAATTTAAATGTTGCTACATATAATATTGTCTTTAATTTGGCCGTGTCATATTTTCAATTTTTGAAAAAAAATACCCTTATAGTTTGTGGTACTGCACCAGTCGGGAGATAATGAATTTACTGCTTTGTTCAATCATTTTTTCAAAGAAAAAAGTAATATAACTTTTTGATAAGAGAAATATAAACTTAGGTTGGAGTGGCTCGGATTAGTGCCGTGTTACTCCAGCTTTACGTTACGTCGTTATACGCGGAGAGAATTCTTTCTCAACGTCGACCTTCGAGCCAAGTCAAAGAGATAGATAGATAGAATGTGCAGCACCACCACGTTGTTGGGTGGGCATTTTGATTGGTTTCTTGTTAATTGGTAGTGCTACGTAAGAGCTTTTATACACATCTTAAAAGGCAATCAAAAAAGTGGCGCGAGATGCAATTATAAGCATTATAACTTTTGTCGATCCCTCAAATGAATTTATGAAATATTGTTAAGGTGATTACAATTAACGATCATCCTGAACTTGCTCTTGTCGGTTTATAAAAGATGTTATGTGGGTATGGAGAGCTCTCGAGAAATAAATATTCAAAAATTCAAGACTTAAAAGAAATCACTTATAGGTTTTCCTGTAAATTTTGAGGAAAGAACTATAATCTACTCGTAATTCTTTTATTTTAAATTCTACGTTCAGTAGATTTTGATATGAGGGAGGATTGGTCCATTTTTGTATATTTTCATGCTGTTATTCGATACTTATGGAACATAAAAGAAAAATAGAAAAGTGATTTTGATAAAAAAAAGAAATACATAGGTGCCACCAACGGGAATTCGATCCACGGATGCTGCTTCCAAAATAACTTTCAGACAGACAACTATCTTGACCGGCCACGACAATGTTGAAATTTCGCGAAACATTTTTGGACTTGAACAGAAGGTTCACTAGAATTGTGATTATACAAAAGGGTCGTTAATTTTTATATCAATGCATTAATGCAAATGTACCTAATTACTTCAGATTTATAGCTTTTATATTGATACATAGCATTATTTCAAATTATAGCGTGTTCTGAAATAAATATGATAATTTTTCCCGTTCGTATATCTCAGGACAACCGAGATATCAAGCTCCTGATATAAATTGATCACCTTGTATACATAATATGTTGATTTCGTCCTTGACTTAAGCCCTTACTATTTTGAAGGGTTATTAGCTCGAGTACAAGAAAGGTCAAGAACATCCCCATAGTGGACGTGGACGACAACAGAACAAAAAAAAATAACAATTCTGGTCTCAAATGTTTATGTAAATAGAATGTAATGGTTTAGGACACTTCTCCCAATGGACACCCAAAATGATATATCGCCCACTTCGCCCAAAAAATTAGTACTGGAAATAGTTTCTAGAGCCACTTCACCCAATGTAATTAAAAATCATCAAAGCCCAAAATGGACACTTTGCCCAAAACTAGTTGGTGGACACTTCGCCCAAAATGTCCACTTCGCCCAAACTAACTGAAAATCCACAAAGCCCAAAATGGTCACTTCACACAAATTATTTATTTATTTTGATAGAGCTTTGTTCGGGAGCTTAGTAATAAGTTAATATTATAACAGTTTAAATTTTCAAATTCAAGGTAGTCGAATGTTAAGTTCATTATATTGTCTGTTTTTACATAACTGTATTATGTATTAAATAATATATTTATCATTTATATTTATTGAATACACTTCTTTATTAATTTCTCGATGACTTTTTCTTAATTAATGTGAAGTTGAATTACAATACTATTTTATGCTGGTCTACTTTTCCAATAAAATTTAATCAGTTATAATTTTAACTTATTACTAAGGCCCCGAATAGAGTTCGATCAAAATAAATAAATCATTTGTGCGATATGGCCATTTTGGGCTTTAAGGACTTTAAGTTAGTTAGGGCAAAATGGACATTTTGGGCGAAGTGTCCACCACCGAGTTATGGGCGAAATTTGAACATTTTGGGCGAAGTGTCCACCAACCAGTTTTGGGCGATGTGGACATTTTGGGCAAAGTCTCCACCAACGAGTTTTGGGCGAAATGTCCATTTTGGGCTTTTAATTACATTGGATGAAGTGACTCTGGAAACTGTTTTCAGTACGAAATTTTTGGGCGAAGTGGTCGAAATATCATTTTGGGCGAAGTGGTCGAAATATCATTTTGGGCGAAGTGTCCATTGGTCGAAGTATCCAGGTCCCGAATATAATCACGATGCTTTTGGACCCGATCATTTTACTATCTTTGGTTGTTGAAGAATTCATCAACCATAAAGTTTTCAATTTAAGACCTACTGTATATTAAAAAAATGAACTTCTGTTATTTAGAAGTGATAATGTTGATAATATACGTTCTCTCTAGTTTTGTATTACCTGTTATATGATACAGTATCTACATATTAGTAGGTGAAGAGAAGTGTTGAGACCACATTTTCAGAATAATGCGATCATAGGAATAGGAATAGGAATATGTGATTTGGTATAGTTTAAGCTTATAAGCGTAAGAAGAAAAAGTGCACCAAACTAAAATTAATTAATAATATTAATTACAGATAAATTATATTAAAGAAAGCAAATGTAAGTTCATCAGCCGTTTATATTTATTGATGTATAAAAAATGCTCTGGTGGTGTAATTGTAATGTACTTGCCTTTCGTACAGCTAACACTTTTTTTATATAAATAAAATTCAGAAAAATATGTACAATAATTATTGAGAAATAGATAGATGCTCTTTGACAGAAGAACCTGAATAGTGGTAAAACTCAAATTTAATGAATTACGATCGAATTTCGATAACTGGGCAATCTCATTCATATTTTTACTTTTTTACGTAATATTAAAATAATATTTATTCTACAAAATATTCGTCATCATATAATTTCCTCATTTCTTTCTGTATGTTGTATATCATATCATAATACATCATTTGTAGATAAATCTTTGATAAATTTGGATGCAGATAAAAGTTGGAAGCTTATGAAATATATTCGAAGACGATAACTGGCAAGATTCCATTTTCAATATGCAGGAATTCCCATTGACTTATACAGAATTTCTTGGCATAATTTCAAGACGTAAAATCAAAAGTGTATGTTTCCTAAAATAAAAGATTATGTCATTAGCAACATAAGATGTGTGTTATTATTTAGGCCAATAATATTTACCTTTCTGCATATATAAAGTACAAACAACATTTCTAGGGAATTAGAACCAATTTCTTATTAAAAAAAAACGAATATTGAAACACCAGGTTACGTGGATGTAAAATCTCTGGTGCATCTTTTGTTGAAACTTCTATGATTTTTGAAATCGATATCGCATGAAAGAATTTTCGTTCGATTGATCTACATATGCAGTGTTGATAATCAATAATTTTTGCTAGATTGCATAACGTTATCAACTGTCAGAGTGAATCTCTTTCAACAATAGACTATTTTAAACAGGGAAAGACATTTTTTATTTCAGAACAAATAATTTATAAGCTCGATGATCTGTACGATATATAAATGGGGAAGTTTATGCTGTGAATTTTGATGTTTGCTTTTCATTTTAATTTTATAATATGGCAAAATATCAGGCTACTTTTATGAATGCGTTAGGTCCAGCTCAGTGGACTTTATCTGTAGATATGTTTTTTTTTTGGTTCAGTCAAATACACCTGCAAAAATAAAAGCTGGAATGAAAAATCCCTTTAATCTTTTCCGAGAGGCGAATTCTGTTCGTTCTAGAGGACAAAAGCATTTCGTTGGATTACATGGGTTCAAAGAAAATAAGGGAGATGAAAACGTTTGCTTTTTCGTTAGTGCAGCAAACTATATCGTACGCGTGCGCGTCCTTTACCATTTCACGAATAATAAAGGAAGGATACTACTGGCTGGCCGAATGGCCGTGTCCGTTTGAATTTAGCACCTTTTGTAAGGTTCTACCACTTCAATGGAATTACATTTACAGAAGGAAAAGTCAAATTGTTCACTTTTTTTCTTCTTCTCTTTCTAGTATATAAAAACGATTTTGTACCTCTGTACACAGCGGTGCTATGGACGTGTATTGATGAATTTGATAAATTAATACAAATAATATAGTAATATCGAGCGATGCAAAAAAATTATTTGAAGTAGAAAATGAGAACATATCTTTTGCTAGAGTCTGGTGGGAATTATTTGTTATGTCAAAAGCAGTGAATTTGTTCAGATGGCCAGTGAAATTATCGAAGGGTCGACGACAGCAATAATAATCACACATATTGGTCGTGTCCAGAGGGTTGAATGATTACTAATCGCTTAATAATCAGAATGTTGGCAGCTAATCAGTAAACAATACTGTAACATAATGTAGCTATATGTTGTTTCTTCTGCTTTTATTATCCAATTCTATGATAGGCATCTATAGTTTCATTTACAAAATATCCTCTTTTACATTAGTGCAACCTTAGTAAAACGTACCTCAATATAACGACTTCCTCGATTAAACAAATTCTTCGTAATCCCCTTGCATTGTCCATAAGCATCATTGTAAAAAGATCCTTGACATTTTTTGCGAACAACCTCTTTACAACGAATTTTTAACTATAAAAAAGTGTAAATTCCTCAAATTAACGAATTTTGTCAACCCAAAACCTTTATATAACGCTCCCACCAATAATATATGACCCTTAATCCCATAGTATGTGATTCATGTCGCGACAGGTTTCGACACGTTATTTTCGTAAAAAAATCATTGTTGTTTGATGGTAAGTAATGTAACACTGCTGAGTGATCCTTACTATTGTTAATGGTTCAAGTTGCAATGGCTCAGAAACGTAAAAGGTGTTCCTTTTCAGTCGCAGAGAAGCGGAACATCATTAATTATATTGACGAAAATCCTACAACGAAAAAATTAGACATAATTAGTAAGATCGGGATTCCCGCAAGTATTTATTTTTAGTTGTTTAGTTGTTAGTAGTTGGTATTAATTATTCCTTAATTTAAAAAATAGTTTCTAGAATTGTTTAGTAATATATTTTTCTAATAATAATCTCTTTTTAAAATTTCTGGAATAAAAATCATTTGAAACAGCGCGAATTATCTTAATTTAATTTGCGAACCTGAAACCTCGATATGAGGTGCACATGCAAACAATTTTTTTTCTCAAAAATGAAGCGACAATTTTTGTTATTATCAAAATTTCGGTAAACCATTGGCGTACAACTTTTTTATTATTTAAAATAATTAAAACGGTCTCACGAACGCCGCTGGTGTTGGTTTTATCGTGCTGTAAATTTGTTTTGAAGTGGCAATAATATTTACAAAGTTTGAAAGCAAAATCTAGAAAAGTTTTTATTTTAAATAAGAAGAAACGATTTTTTTCGCAATATTTCAACACCCCGTATCTCCAAAACAAAGCGTTTTTGGAGATAAGTTTATATGAACTTTCTTAATTATTTTATCTGCTGACTACGCTGTTAAAGTTTCTCGATTATAATTCGGACCACCCTGTATAGACAAGTTTAGCTTGCATCTGCAATTTATCTATTTAATATTTAGGTGATCATATAGACATTTTAAAAGATTTCTATTTGAATAGCTTGATACATATAAATAATATAAATAATTAACTAATTCAACATTGAAATCATTTTTTTCTTTTCATGTCTGTAGGCTAGGTTTGCTTACCACACACTTATAATACCAACGATTTTTAATGTAAAGGTCACGTCACAATCACAATTTTGAAAAATGATTATCTCTATGGAATATCACTTGAATAAAACAGTTATTTGGCAAAACACTTCTACTTGAGAATGATTTCGTTCTACACTTTGGCTGTCCTATTAATCAGCTAACAGGGGGTATTTGTATATTGTCAAAACGATATTGCATATTGAAATTTTAGATTAGAGAAACCTTTAAGCGCCCGTTCCAACCAATTTTAATTTCTCATTGCTCAATATTAAGTTGCTGTCAAAAAGTTGCATGACCTGAGAATCTAGGCCACTCGAGCTAAGGCTGATTTAACAGTATAGATATGCAAACAAAAACACTTTTGGACACACTATACAGAAGGTACAAAAACTCTGCTATCCCACGAAAACTTCAAATATTGAACGTGATTTTATATCACTTTGAACGTAATTATCTTAATCCAAACATTAATTACATTATAATCCAAAGATTAATTACCCTAATCCAAACATGCTTCCCAGCTAGAGGCCTTTGAGGATATCACCGGCAAGACTGCCTACTCTAAAAGTGTGTTCCTAACCTCGATTCATATACTTGACCAGACCAGAGGCATATTCGGATTAGTGATTATCCGGATTGTCAACCCCCATGCGTTTTGTTGTTGCTTCAAGAACTGTATAGTAGCATCAATCCCCATGCGATTTGTTGTTGCTTCAAGAACTGTACAGTAGCATCACTCCATGCGGCTTTTTAGATGAAGAGTACTCAAAGGCGATGCCGCGAGGACGTTTGGCAAGGGTCGGATTCTTTATAGCTTTGCAGCAGACGGATCCGAACCATACCTATATGTGAAATACCTACATACATTGGCTCGCCTCCCTCATCTTTGAGCAGAGGGCAATAAAAGCGATCGGAGATGTACCGGTTTCTGAAGCAACTTTATTTTATTCGGAAATTTTGCTTCACTTAGACAGATACCAATCACTACGCCGCTGCGTTAAGAAATTATCCGGATTTTCGACTATTCCGGCGATCAATCCGGGAAAGCGAGTATCTACTGTAATTTCTGCTCCAAAAAGTAACAATTGTGGTTTCAATATTGAGCAGTTTTGGATGATTCTATGAATGAACTATTTTTTGGAGTAAATACACTGTCTATCAAAGAGGTGACGAGGTGAAAATATAATTAATTCTATAGTTCCTTCTATACTGATTGTCAAATAACAATAGAAATGATATTGATGAGAAGCCCAGTTCTTTTTAAATTAGTTCATAGCCGATTTTGAACTTAAATTTTAAGATGGAAACACAAATTAAGAAGTACATGTTTTTCAGCTTTTCAAACAGCACTGTAGAATTATCCACTCAGAAGGTCAAGTACTTGACAGTTTAGTAGCTCAATCTTTAAAACCAATTTTTGTTTTTGCCTCTTTTTATCTAGGAAATACAATTACCTATTTTAGTAATAATGCATTTGCTTTGTTTTGGTACACAGATATGCGTATAAGTTAGCCAATCTTTAGATTGGCCTTCTAGGAGCCCCCGATTTAAATCCTATATAATAATGAAATCAAATCGCTAGGAAATTTGAAGAGAACACGTTTACCTGCAAGATATGTCGGTGCGTTTCCAGTTTACAGATAATGATTTTTATTTAACTAAGATTCAAAATTCATCCTTTAACAATTTTTTCTGTTAAAAAATAGAATTTTACAGGAATTGATTAGCATTATGATCTTCAAGAATCAGAGTTCAAAACCACTATGTCGAAAACATATTTATGCAGGCAGATCATTCTACAAGGCGTTTAAAAAAAATCGGTAAAAATACATATATTTGTACTTCTACATTTAAGCCGCTAAAATATTCAGTATTAATACAGAAGGTTTCAGTTAATCACGAGTCTACAACAAAAACATAGGGGGCTTTACATCAAAAGTTATTGAGCCCTAAAGTTACTGATTGGTTTTATCGCGTACCTAAGTGTTTTTGGAGGACAGTTTATATTTGAAAATACTGAATGAAACAAATACTTGATGTGGGAAAAAACTTTACGCATGAATAATACAACATGGAAATATCTAGAAATTCCAGATAACATTTATAAATAAATACATTCACGAATATATATAGATCTCGTAATTTTTATCAGCAGATCCTTTTTCCGAGGGTGCGAAATACATAACCGAAAATATTACCATCTCTTCCATTGTCGTGGCTCGTTATCTTGAACGAGAACGGGCTCTCCTGATGGCCTATCTTATGATATATAACGTATTTGGTGTTCGTTCGAGGCATGAAGAGGAAAGATGAGGAGGACGGTTGCGAATGAATTTTATTGAAGGCGACGATGCTCGTTTTTTCAATGAAGGATAAGGCATAGGATAGGATGGCACGATATAAAAGAAATTGCCATGGAAAGGATTCATGGAAGCTGCAAAATTTACGTTGTAATATTTTTTATTACCAAACTCAGGCTTGTTGGAAAAAGATGATTTTTCTCAATACCTATTCAAATTAAACCGTGTAGAATATTCGCAAATTTCCTTCGATAATCGTTTAGTTTACCGAAATAATTAATAATTATCACAAATGTACAACTTTAAAAGTACCAGCACCTGTAGAATTAATGTTACTTTTAATGTTTCAGTGCTCCAACTAATAAAGTCGGTTCTATTTTCTGAACAAACTATTTCTTTACCATTTTTTATTATATTTATAGTCATCAAAATCATTGAAAGTTCACTTATAGAAACACACATATTTAAGCCTTTACTATTACTTACTACTTTGCTATTGCTGTAACTCGGAAACCTATTTTTTTTAATTGTCCAATTTAAGCATTGCCGGATATGGTCTCTTCTTTAATTTTGCCGTCTCAGACCCACTACAAATAATGTAAAAATTGGTTGTTCATCTCTATTTAACGCCATCTATTGGCACTTTACTTCTGCCAATTCTGACAAGTGTTGCAGTGACTTTTACTATCTTCGGGACGCGCGCACGTCTGTTTGTTACGGCACGTAGGAACGTGTCGAATTTTGGTTTCAGATGATATGCACTTCGCGATCCGTAAATAATTAGTTGGTGGATCGGATACGAACAGCGGTCCGCCATTTGGGGACCAGCGAATCTGTAGAAAAACTGAATACAACATATTCTTTCCCCTGAAAACTTCCCAGAAAGGGGATGGAAGGGGCAAAATTTTTCTTAAACTGAAATTGTATTGGACAGAATTAAGGAAAGGATCGTTTCCAGTACTTAATGTTTAAATAGATTTTTTTTAAATCAAAGGTTTCCAAGTTACAGCACTAGAAAAGTGCGAGATTGTTACCGCCATTTTTTTAAATCTCTGAATATAATTTTAAGTTCAAGAAATTTCATAACTAATAAAACACAAAAAAAATTAAATAACTATTTTTTCAAATTTTTCACTAATAAAGTCGGTCGTATTTTTTGTAAAAAATATGTATTGCTTTCCTCCGTTCTAATGTCAAATAAATTAGAGCTCTTTTACCCCGTTTCCCACATCTCCTATGATCTAAACAAAAGCAATCGATGGAACATAAAATTTCCATCAGCATTAATGGATAAGTTCATCAATAGTCAATCTCACTATAGAAGCATTAAGTTTGACTTGCAGAGCTTGCCAATTTCCTGTATCCACATTACACGGTTTTTTTCGTGTGATTTATGGTCTACTTTTATTGGAATTATTTACGAAAATGACTAATGACTACAAACTTCTTTGCCGAATTAGTTTAATCGTTAATGAGGTGATGGAGTAAGCATTCCGAAAAGGTTATTTCTGACCGATTTCCAAAAGAAGGAAGTATACAATTTGATTGCAAGTTTTTTTTAGGAGAATTGAGAAATGGTCCAATATTCGAAAAAAAACTCAAATACGAAATATCCTTCTCTCCGAAAATGGAAAATTGCCCCCGGAAGGGGTTGATAAGGCAAATTTTCTCGAAAATTCGAGATGGTAGAAATTAAAGCTAGGACAATATCCGGAAACGTTTAAGTTGAACATTTTTTCAAAAGAATTTTTTTCCTTAGTGTTACGGTTTTCGAGTTACAGGGGTGGTAAAACGATTATATCTAAAATACTTATGCGCATTTCCGCCCCGATGTTCTATATAATAACAAGTAGGTACAAGCAAAGAATATACGTGGGTTATAGAATAAGTACTATCTTCTTTGGTATTAGTGAACGTTCAACGATTTTCGTACACGTATACACTCAAAAGTGTGAAATAAATATATATATTTTTTTAAATTGGACCGACGTTATTAGTTGGTGCACTGAAAAATACGAAATAATATTAATTTGTATTAGTGCTGTTATAGGTACTTGTGAGGTTGGTGCCAAAAGTTATCAATCTAACTGCAAGTGCACAAATTCAAAAATAACAGCACCAATAGAATTAATTTCTATTATTTTTTATTTTTCAGTGCACCAACTAATAACGTTGGTCCAATGTTTTGTAAAAATATTTATATTAATATTTTTTTACATAAAATTGGACCCACTTCATTAGTTGGTGCACTGGAAAATACAAAATATTATTAATTCTATTGGTTCTGGTACTTTTGAAGTTGTGCAGTTATTGTAATTAGCTTGAAAATTTTTAAAAGTTTGCTACGACGTCATATTTAAACTACTATCGCATTTACAAATTTTATCTAACTAAAAAGTGTATTTTTTTAAATTGATAAATGGAGACGAGTTATTCATTGTATCACATTTTCTTGTTGTAACATTTCTCACGATACCTAAGACATGACATGACCTTGGGCGACCTAGGTGGTGTAATGTGATAGAATGCAGAAGTTATATAATTTCATATTTTCTCAAGGTCGTTTAGTCATTCTAAAAAATGACTAGTCATTTTAACGGATGACTAGACATTCGGCACAATGCCTGAAATACCCTGGACTAAAAATTTCACACACATCTGTATTGATCTATTTCAAATCAATTTAACGCAATTCATTTGCATTAGTAATTTTAATTATTGTAACAATAGAAATCGTTATTTGTAAAAGTAACAGGATATGTATTTGAATTTGGACAGAAATGTCGGCGATAATTTGAATATATAAATTAGAATAATTAATTATCCCCACTGTTAGTTGCGTTTTGGAAATTGATTAGCAATTACAATTAAGAAAAAAATAGAATAATCACATTACACCCTACATAGAGATGTTCATTTATAATAATAATGGGTACTCTTAATATAACTGAAAATAACAGCATTATAATAATATAATACAATACAATATTATAAATATATACAATAATTCAAATAAAAGATAATTTGTATAATCTCCTATTTGTTTTTTTTATATAGTTGAGCTTTCACATCAAATGTTTCATGAAATATACCTAATTATATTTTGTTCAAATTGGATCTCCTACTTGTTTTTTTATATGGTTGAGCAATCACATCGAATGTTTCATGAAATATACCTGCTTATAGTTTGTTCAAATTCGATACTCAAAAGAATATAATATGTACCTAACATTATTTTAAAAATTTTGAGAATAAAGAAAATCTTCTCAATAAACAGTTGGCACAATATGATATAAATGATAACATCAGACTCTATTGAAGCATATTTCTCGGGTTCTTAAAGTGGACTATCGATAAAAGAAAGACTAGTAATAATTTTCTCAACGGGCGAGGCCATAAAAGAGATGTAGCGACACAATATCCAAAGAAAAGTGCATCAATTATATATATATATATATTATAGGAACGACGATTGTGTAGGAGATAGATAGAATAGATAGAATTTTTATCCATTAGAGACGAGGATGGAGGTTCTGGTCAATTTGGATGCATTTTGTTAAATTACTTCTATAAAGAATTTTGAATTCATTTTGTTTCGATCTTGAAAAAAAGTTTAGATCTCTATAAAATGGTATGTAATCATTTGGTTTAAATGTGTAAGAAGTCATTTGTCTCTAATGAATATTGTTGACAAAATTTAAATAAGAAAATTGTAATAGAAAAGTTAAATTACAGGTTCCTTTAGTTAGTATTATTTTATGTGAATTACTGAACGTGACGTCATAATTCATATTGAGGGCAAAATTTGCCATTTTCAAAGGTGGCGCTTTGCATCCCCTTTGGAACGTATTAAAAAATACATGTTGAATTCTTAAATTTTTCAGGGTACTATGTATATCTCAGCAATCTTCTTCGGAGCATGTTTATTAGGCAAAACGTACAAACATACATTCATAAAAAAGCAAATATTACAGTGGAATTGTATACCTCCTCTTTTTTAAGTCCGTTAAAAATAGGACAGACTTCATTAAATGATCTACTAAAAATAATATTTACTCCATTGGTAGTAGATTCTTCCCATCAAAAACGTCTCCCAAGGCGGGTGGAGGGGGCAATTTTTTTCGAAAATCGAAAATTTGAGGCGACAAAATTATAGAAGAGACTATATACGGCAATGTTTAAATTGGACATTTAAAAAAAATCATAGGTTTTCCGAGTTACAGCAGTGGTAATGACAGAAATATGTGTATCTCCGCTATCAGGTGTTTTTTTTAATTAAAAATATGAGACAGCCAAATTATAGAAAAGATTATATGTAGTGACATTTAAATTGGAAAAATGCATGGTTTTCGAGTTACAAAAAATTGGGCGTTAACGTTATTAGTTGGTGCACTGAAAAATACAAAATAATATTAATTGTATTGGTGCTGATACTTATGAAGGTGCTTAAAGTTATCAATCTAACTGCAACCGCACAACTTGAAAAGTAACTGTACCAATACAATATTATATTTTTCATTATATTAACTAATAACGTCGGTCCAATTTTTTGTAAAAAATATTTTCAGAACATATTTATTAAAATTATTTATTAGGTATGATGATTTTTCTTTGGCGTCATTGAAAAACGCCCCACGATGTATCTAGAAAAGTGATTCATAGATATTTGATTTCAAAAGGTGAATACCCTACATAAAAATACTCAATTATCAGTTTTATAGTACATATTAAATTACACAACTAGCTTGCAAAAAAAATGCCACAGAGCAAAGCCTGCACAAATGCGTTTACCTGATAAAAGTAGGTATATACACATAGAACCATTTCATAACGTTATCAAAAAAGCGTTTAGCAGCCGTTTTTTCAACGTAATCAAATATGTATTCAACATTCGATGCCAATACTCACGAGAGCAAAAAATAAATAAAAAGAGTGCACGAGACAACAGCAGATGACGCTCGTCCATATTGGACGAAAATAGAAAACTGCAATTTTGCATTTATTATAGGCATGACGAGAAGTATTATTTGAATAATTTAAAGCTTTATGTATACATACCTATACAGAGTGTCTCTAGATAATTGGGCTCAAAACAAGTTGAGTTCTTGACTAGTACAGACAAAAGCTTTTTTCCGTCGTTCGCACTAAGTAAGAATTAGGAACTTGAAAATAACGGCATATCTTCCAAAATGAATAGGTCGACTTTTTAATCAAAAGTCAGAAAAGGACCCTTTAAATAAGCTATCATTCGATACTTAGCATTTAAGAGTATTAAACGGGTAGCTCCTGGGAGCAGGGCAGTTGCCCGCCTCAATATTATTTATGCGGTTTTTTTCTAATGTTCACATTTTGAGATATCTGAGGTAGGAAGTTTTGAAATATACATCCTGTATAATTTTTATAGACAGTCAAGAATCATCATCATATATATTATTTCCCAAAGGTGATTTTTTGTCAGTATGCTTAATTAACTTCCTTAATACTTTATCAAAATTTATTGTTGAGAAATCATTTAAGATAGTAAAAATGTTTCCAAAAAAATTCTCTTTGATGTTTCAACACATCTACATCTAAATGTCATCTAGTGAAAATCTGTCTAATTGTAAACATGTGAGGAACCTTATAATACGTAGAATTCTACCTATATTTAATGAAACCCTTTCTAACAGGGAGAGGTTAAATCATTTGAACTAAAAGCAACGTATTAAATTTCTAAAAGCACCAACTTCAAAAATAGCAGAACCAATAGAATTAATATTTATTTTGTATTTTTCAGTTCACCAACTAATAAAGTCGGTCCAATTTTTTTTAATATCAATTTCACCATTTTGAGTGTCAAAATCATTCAACGTTCACCACAGAAAATAATGAGATAATCATATGTATTCACAGATTTCAATAACATCACGGAAATACACATATTTCAAAGTTTACCACTGTTGTAACTCGGAAGCCTATGATTTTTTTTAAATGACCAGATCAAATGTTGCTGAATATGATCTCTTCATTAAGTGTGGATTTATGCAGCCTAAAATAAGAAATAGCAATTATCACGTAACAAATAGTAAGTAACTCGTATAGAAAAAATTACCATGTATGCAGACCGAATTACAAATAATTAGCAATAAGAGGTATCTACGCATAAGTCAGCTTCAAACTATTTTAAGTTTAAATGAATCTTACCTCATAATAAACAACTTCCAAAAGTTTCAAAATGTTCAGTGAAATGAAAGTGGTTGAGGCTTTTTTTTCTCTGTTAATGCTGCTGACAGCAAGATTTTTTCTTATGCAGAAAGGGAGGAAAATAAGATGGGCTGTAAAGCCCATCAATAAGTACCGAAAAAGAAAAGGGGTTTTTTGACATCCTCCTAAAATCAATGATTTTACGAGATCATGAGGGATTTTTCTCATACACTAGGATGACTCCAAAGCTGTTTGAAGTATTGGGGCCCAAAACTCAAAAAAGATTCATCCAAGAATCCCTTACCACCAGTTCATAGATTGCTAATTACTCTACAGTATATTCATATACTTTGTTTTCAGGACATGGTGAACGTATATCTTTGTTATTGATTATTTTTTCAGTTATCTTCCAATATCCATTTTAAAATAATATATTCCAAACAAAACCTTTGATAAACAACAAATGCAAAAAACGTAACCTAACACATGAATTTGTTTTGACAGACAGGAGTTATGTAAAATTTCGTCATCGTTAGAACGTAACGCAGAAAGTTAAAAGTAGGTTAATTTCTCATTTGTTATTTTTTAATTGAAAAATAATAACTTCAACTTATATTTGTTATACCTATGTGATTTGATAATTGTTATTTGCTATTTGTTATGTTAGGCTGCATAAATCCACACTGATTCTCCAATCTCGAACTCTTTCGGAAATATTTGCCCCTTCCACATAGTGAAACACATATTTCAGTCTGTAACGCGGAAACCTATGATTATTTAAAAAAATGACCGTTTTAAACATTTTCAGATATGGAATTTGATTCAATTTGGTTAAATCGAATTTTTAATCTTTGAAAACACTGGGGAAGTTTTTTGGGGAAGGGCATGTCTAATATTGATTTTTATTTCAATGGGATCAATTCTCAATACTCCTCTCTCAAATGAAAAAAAAATCATCAGAATCGAAGCACGTTTTCTATGCGAAAGGCGCGAAAAAAATATAAAAAAAAAACATTGAGACATACCGTCGAATTGTATAGCTCCTCCGTTTGGGATGTCGTTCAAAAATGCAGACATTCGAACTGTATTCCTCTTCCTTTTAGGAAGTCGGTGGAAACCGTCGTCGGCACGACCAGCTGGTTATTATAAGGGTGTTCCAGCAGCAGTTCAAACCAAACTCACCCCGTCAGAAGCATGCGCATTTCAGTTTTGAGATTACCGAAATTTAGAATATGCATGCTTCACAACCGCGGAATACAATTGGAAACGGGACTACTGCTCGAACACCCTTAATATAAAATCCACATGGGAATGGATCGATATATGTGTTCTCGTTCCATATAACAAAATCAGTAACTCAACTGTCCAGGATAAAAGGACAATATAACATAAATTCATATACCTATCGCATTGAATGAACAGCTATGATGATACTCTCTGTTAAAATGTCATCAACGAAATAATATATATATTCGCAAACGAGATTTTTAGTCGTTCCGTATATATGTATATAGATGATACGCCCGGGGCTATCAATTAAATAGAAAGGGCTTTTAGTGCAACATAAAATTCGCAGATAAAACTATTAATGGTATGGATGTTTTTTGTCAGGCGTTGTTTTCGGTACTGTTCCGTCAAAAGGGCATACGGAAATGCATTTTTGCTCAGTGAAAAGTAAATACAATTTTGTTGTGATATTAGGTTTGTTCCAGAACATAACGGTTCCAGACAGAATTGAAATTGTTGAACGGCGCAAGTTCAGGTCTCAAACTGTTCTGTAATTCTGTCTTGCTAGAACGCTCAAGATAACTGATACGGACTTTCAAGAATTAGTTTAGGTTTTTCTAATTTTCGATAAATTAAATAAATTAAAATACCGGTTACAATTTCATCCCATAAAAACCTAAATTCAAAAATTTCACTTCTCTTAAGATCTTATACAGACTTTTGAGCGTTTTAAATTAAATTCTATACAGTCTTAATACAGACCCCCAATGTAAATATTTAAAGAGGACAAGAGATAATAAAGATAAATTATAGCTGTTATCTGCCAAAGGTTTTGGAGTGACAATAACATAACAAGTGAAATGTGAAGAAAAGTATGAATATGAGAAATGTCCTACGACATTTCCTTGATGTTTACATAATATAATACATACATATACAAGAATAATTTTTGACTGCATTGTGATGCTATATGAAAAAGTAGAAATAATTATTTTCGACAAGACATAGTTTGGAAAATATCTCGATTTTAGAACGCACTAATTAAAATTCTATAGTTTAATAAAACTAACTACTTATATAATCAAATATGAAATTCCAAGTTACTATAGTATTTCTGAGAATTGCTGCTGGAACACATTTCCTGTACTGCGCATGAGCATCTAGTTCTAGAACCTTTCTGTTACTGTGGTGGAACATTCTTATTGATTTGTGGATGAATGTAAAATAAATTGGATGAGGAGAAACTAGAAGGTTGTTATACAACCCTATTCTTAACATGATATGGAAATATGAAGTAACTTCTACAAATTCTTCTAAAATATCATTTTTGGTTAAGAAACCTTTCCTTTATTTTGTTATTGATGGACTTCGGAAAATGAGGAGGTATACAATTCGGTTGTAAGTTTGCTTTTTTATTTTATTCTTATGTATGGCTGTTCGCGAATTTTGAATTTTAAAAGTGCTCTGATTTTGATGATTTTACTCAAATCCGAAATCTCCTTCTTTCCAAAAACTGACCCCGAAATGCCGAAGGGGGTGTAGGGAGCAATGTTTCTCAAAAATCGATAATCTTAGACGGCAGGATTAAAGACTGAAATATATATATTTCCGCTATGTAGAGGGAGCAATTCGAAAATTGAAAATATGAGACGCCCAAATTATAGAAGAGATTATATGTAGCAACATTTAGACACTTGTCAAAAATTGTTACAGTTTTCGAGTTGCAGCAGCAGTGATAAATTCTGATATATGTGAATTTCTTCCGCGTTGTTTTGAGATCTCTGAATAATAACAAGTACAGGCAAAGAATATACATGGGTAATAGGATAAATACTATCTTCTTTGGTATTAATGAACGTTTTATGACTTTTATGACTAATTTTATACCCGTGTGATTTTTTTTAACAAAAATTGGGCCGACTTTAGTTAGTGCACTAAAAAATATGAAATAATATTAATTCTTTTGGTGAATAGTTTCTTTATATTTTACCATCAAGAAATTCTGGCTGGCCAAAGCTTATTAATAACTCTGTGCATTTTGCCAATTACATAGATCCGGAAATCCCATAACTCAAATTCCTACAAACTATTATGCTTTAAGCGATAAAATAGGAAATCTATGACTGATACCAATTACATAATCACTTTGTAAGCTACTTAGCACCCTGATCCGAGGAATACACTTTCCTAAACTGATGCTCCAGCAGCATAATACATATTATGAGAAGGCACGACCAACAGCTTAGTGAACAAGCATACGGTTCACGAAGTGGTTCTCCAGATCCAGCTTCACTTACCAAGTTCCTATAAAAAGAATCAAATAGCGATTCCGGGAGACACTGAGAGCACCGGCACGATTTGCATTTTCTCTACGGAAGAGGCTGTTTCTCTCTCGTATCATTTAAACAAGGTAATTACAAACCTTGTCCTGATGTATTATAGGTTGGCCATTAAAAATAAAAGGGCTAGCACGCAACGTGCACAACAGACTTAATATTACATGCAAGTATGAATGTGCTTCACGTGTAAAACGGCAATATGGCTGCGAGTTTGCACTCGCCCTTATTTTATGTACCTAAAATGCACTTTGGCTCTTTATTAATTTAATTTCAAACAATTTAATTTCAAATTCAAAGAGAGAGGCTCTAAAGTGGGAAAAGCGCAAAATGTTGTTCATTTTAGGAAAAACTATAAGTTTTCCGGTTGAGAAAGCCCTGTATTATAGCTAGCTGAACATTAATGAAGCACGTATGAGGTGGCATGTGGCATTCGAACGTGCACTAATCCACCACAGCGACATTGAAAGAGGAATGTAATAGGAGCTCTGGAATAGAATGGTGGAAATTTCCTGAATGTTCCCATACAACTGAATTATCGTTTGGATGAATCATTTTACCAGCAGAAATTGGTAATAACTCATCGTGAGACAGAGATAGAAGAATATTTTTGTAAAAAAAAACTAGGATCGACCAACTTTATTATTTGGTGCATTAGAAAATACAAAATATTACTAATTCTATTGGTACAGATAATTTTCAAGTTGTATATAGGTATGTATTCTGTTTGAATACATGTAGATAATTTTGGCACCAACTAATTTAGTGTGCTCGAATAAAAATATTTTATATTTTTGACCGACGAACCCAAACGGAGGAGGTATGCAATTCGAATGTGTTTTATTGTTTCTGCGCGCGCTGTATATAGTAAACGTACTCCGATTTTGATGAATTTTCATTCATTTGCAAGAGACTTGAGAAATGGTCCCATATTCATAAAATCTCAGATCCGATATTCCCTTCCCTCCAAAAACTACCCACGAAGGTGGTGGAGATTAATCGACAGAATTAAAGATAGGCCAATATCCGAAAACGTTTAAATTGAACATTTTTTCAAAAGAGTTACGGTTTTCGAGTTACAGCGATGTTAATATCTCAAATATGTGTATTTGGAGGGGGCAAGTATTTATGAAGTTGCTGCCTACCAGCACCAATAGAATTAATATTATTTTGTCTTTTTCAGTGCACCAACTTATAACGTCAGTCCAGTTTTTTTGGTAAAAAATATTTATTAATTTTCAATAGTCATCATAATCAATAAACGTTAAACGTTAACTCAGAAACCATTGTTTTTTTTGTAGAATGTTCAATTCAAATGTTGCCGGAAATGTTTTTTTCTTCAATTTTGTCTGTAAAAAGAATTTTTGTCGCCTCTACCCCTTATGAGGATGTCTTTACAGGGAGATGAAGATTGATGCATACACGAAGATCAATAAAAAAAGATCTTGACTGTGTCAGTAACAGTCTAGGGATGTTGGACGTCGTAACGTCTTCTCTTCGAAAACCATCAATGTCTTCTTATTGCTTGGTCTATTCATAATAACCGCATATTAACTAGTTTTTGTTTACAAAATTATGTTAATATGGAAGTTGACATTTCATGTTTTATGTCATATAATTCATTTCTGCTTTGATGCGCTGTGTCAGAGATTATTTCTTTTATTTATCTATTTTTATTTCACTCAACTTTTTTCACAAGCTTTATAGTCAGCAAAATACTTGCTTTTGAAACAATACTTTTCTTCCATCCTTTATTTAATGCATTTTTTATTGAATATGGCTTTTAACCGATACCAAATTTTTCTACATGCCATCTTTATAATGGGATTTTGTCACTTCAAAAAGCAAGTATTCCTTGGAACTGTAAGTATACTTTCATCTTTTATCAAATTGGTCAATAAAACAATTGACCTTTTCAAAATACATAGAACATAATAAGCTCATTATTTATACTTGATAAAATTATTTCCTTAAGGCATTCTCTCGTTTGTTCCAAAATGCAAACAGATGTCGCAGCTCATAAATTGTGTCAATTTTCATTCTATACAGTCACTTTATATTATAATATCTTCGCAAGTCGCAAAACACATCTAATCATCGCAATTTGCACGGGCCAGATGGCGTTATTAACGCATTTATGACGCCTATCGACATAATCGAGGCGGCCTTGTTTCTCCTGGTGATTTTTTTCTCATTCTGACATCGATTTACTTCTACGTTTCTCTCTCTTTATTTCTATCTCGTTCTGGCGTGATACAGGGTAATTTCGGATTTGTTCTGGCTATTAATATTATCTTTTGTAAACGGTCACGGAGGTGTACGGGCGTGGTCAAAGCCCTTAATAATAACTGTAGTATTATGAAGTCGAATAGCTTCAAAATTATCTTGCACCAAAGATCTGTTAAAGTATCTTGACGTTTATGAGAAACTAGCTGTGTGAACTTTAGGTTTAATCGACTGAATCCCTTGATATTGAGCATTTATTGAGAACTAGTATTTTAGCTTCATTAATCTTCTATTTAGATTCAACTCTAGTGGACAACTTAATAGTACCTAGGGTCGCACACAATTGTTTAAACAGTTAAATAATCAATTGAGTAAATAATTAGCAAATAAAAAATAAGAGATGACTGTGGCATCAACCGTCATTTTAGCAAAAAGGGAAGAGCAATTAAATTGGTAATACAAAAAATTGGTTAGCACAGTTTTATCGATACTAAAGTGAAAACTGTGAAACAATAATTGTATGACGGTATAAAGAAATAAAATTTATAAATGTGAATATGTTTTTGTGCCTTATTTATATCATCTAGGCTAGCTAGGTTTTTCAAAAGAAGGAGGTATACAATTAAACTGTATGTTTGTTTTTTTTTACTCCGGTTTTTTTGGAACCGCGTCGATTAGTTTCCTGTGAAATAATGAGTATTATAAGAGGATTTCTGGTGTTGACCACGGTTTGCACAGATTTGGTTTGTGCGAGCTTTCTTGTGCCGTGTGACCACTGATTCCGTGTAGAGTCTTTTGTTTTGTTTTGACTGAGTAATTTCAACAGCAGCAGGCTAGAAAGAACGTGTGAACAGGGCATTATATGATATACTTCATGTGTCACTTGGAAAAATATGTATAAGGAAATCAGAAGAAAGACAATATTAAAATATGAGTTCTTTTAATCTTTTAATAAAGTATTTTCATAGCTACAGTTCCTGTTGACTGCAATTACCATGGCCTTCTAACTTCCGAACATGTAAAGTTTGCAGAGAAATTAAATGTCAATGGTTCAAAATAAAAGCTTCTTAACATGCCACATCTATTTATAGAAAGAGTTTCATGTTAATCTATTTTATAATAATAACTAAAATGCAGGTTTTTAATTAATGTTTATTTTTGAGTCATGCTACAGAAATTATAAAACATAAATTTACATATAAAGTCATGTTTAACTAACAAATATTTTTTTTATTCTTCCACATTCAGTTTCATCCTTCATTTTAAAATATTGGTTAGTGATTTTGCGTACGAGCTACCTCAACAAATTTTGGTTGATACCATTCAATTTAAAATATACTTACAAAAATTTATTAGTTAATTTACATTCCATAGAATTTATGCAAATTAGAAATTAAATTAGAAAACCGTTAATTGTTCGTTTATGAACATTGTGACATTATATAATTTACACAAGAAAATTTGAAAAGGTCAAATCCTTCACCAGTTGAATGTTGGTGTATATTATATGAATCTGACCACAAAGTATCTGCTCTCTTTATTTGACCAGGATCTGCTATTTTTCTCTTTTGTCTTGAAATATTGTAGCATGACTCGGCTCAACAATTGAGTCACTTGAATACTATTCATTTAAGCAATTAAATAACAAACTTGCACGTAATAAATTGCTCTACTTCAACCGTTGACCCCTTGGATTGATCCGTCGCTGACTTCGGTCTTCTGCTGTACAAACGAATACTTAATTACTGAATCCTCCTTGGCCACTCGCTATATTTATCACAGCCAATTGTTCACGGCGTTTCTCTTCCAGACGTGGCATATTTTTGGAATAGGTACATTTAGCGAGTTGAAATAATCTATTTTAGGGAAGAGTGGGTCAAAATGGTCCTTTCGGGTTTGAAATGATCCCTCGATATGTAACTTCCCTTTCAGTGCAAAATAATATTGGCAATAAATATACACGGTACAGTTGTTAATAGGCAACAGTGGAAATCATGGTTCAGTTCCAATACCACAAGCGAACTCTTTGTGTTTTTAACATGCTTTTATTAGCTTGGTATGTATGTATGTATGTATGCATGTAACGGAATCTTTGGACAAGATTTTCACCTACTTATAAACATCGTATCGACTTGGAAACTTTGTATACATTTAAAGGACCGATGACATTACAATAATTTCTTGTTGTGTATGTGCGAGTAGGATTCCTTGATAGGGGGTACCATACCTATATCTCTGAGCTGTATGGATGGATTTTCGGTATGGATGTGGGTTGGTAATATATGTGATGATGTGTAAGTGCGATTGGGACTCTTTGGTGTAGGGTTCCATACCTATGGGTGTTTTTGATTTCTGGATGAATTTCCGTGGAACATTCTATCTATACTTGGGTTGGGAGTTTTTGTGACATTGTGTGCGTGCGATTGGGATTTTTCTATGAAAGGTTTCATACTTATTGTTGTGTACATGCGAGTAGGACTTTTTGATGAAGGGTTTCATACCTATACCTCTCGGAGCTTTATGGATGAATTTTTGTGTAATTTTCGATAGGAATGTGTGTTGGAGGATTTACGATGGATTTTAAGAGTGGTGGAGGGTTCCATACCGTCCTCTTGTACCTATATGTATATATCTCACTCCCTACATTCGTGCATCGTTTTAATATCAAACCGTACTAAAAATTATAGAATAAATAATAGTTTAAAAAACTAAAAAAATACGCTTGAATAGCAAACCAAACTAAAAATTAGAAAATAAATAAGATATCATTTTAATGTAAAAAAGCGTGGGGTGCTTTCTAAGTTAATTTTATAATGACTCCACTTATATCAGCATCTATCAACATTAAATAATTATATCAATGGACATCAAGCACACCACGCTTTTTGACATTAAAATGATATCTTATTTATTTTCTAATTTTTAGTTTGGTTTGCTATTAAGGCGTGTTGTTTTTAGTTTCTTAAACTATTATTTTTTACATTTATAATATGAGGTAAGGGATTTCGTTTACTGTGTACTATTTCCAAACGACGTAAATGAAAAATACATAATATTTTGTCGAGTTTTGTTGAGCAAGAGTTAGCAAGAGTGGGTTTGTTATATTCGTTTTCTCTAAGTAATGTTGCAACTAAATTTATTTTTAACAAAAGGTGATGCATGTCAGTAGATATTGGGGTAAAATGATCCTCTGTTATCTAAGTTTCAAATAAGTTAGGTATTTCATCCCACTACACTCAAATACATTAGATCTAAAACATTCGAATGAGAGTTTATTAAATAGTGAGTATAATTCAGAAGAATATCATTAAAGCCAATTTGCAAGGATTCTGTTGAAAGCTTAATTCAAATATCAATTTATTTCAATTAATTCCACACAGTAACGTGGTTCCAATGTTCATAATTTTCGTGACGGTTACTCAAGCAAACTGATAATAACACACTCCAATACCTTTTCAGAACCCTAGGCTCCACCCATGGGTCTCAAAAGTGTTCTTGGTCTCCTCAACAAGTTTTTTAAAGACAGTGAATATAATTGTGTTTTACTTAAAAGCAGGACTTGCCTTGCCCAAAGAAATCATCTAATTCGAAATATTCCAAATTTTATTATGAAATTTATAATCACATAAAATCGTAACATCCCTGTTATTTTAATGATGTCCACTTGTCTGCCAATATTTGAACTAGATGTTCTGATAATACTTCAAATTCCCTTATGTATAATCAGGTCGTAAAATGCACATGGGCCAATTTACATACGTTTATTACCTTGTGCAGAAATTATACCAGGTACAACGAAAAAGGAGGCGATCGAACCTAGAAGAAATTTACCCATATCTGTGACATTTGGAAGACAATTTACATTTGTACATTAATAGAATAGAATGAGCATTTCCTGCAAATTCTACCTATGCCTCGTCTAACAACACCTTTAACATAGTGAATGAGAGCGTGGCAAAATTGGGACACGTCTTATCTATCTCTCAATCAAAGCGTATTATTATTATTATTATCTCTATCTCGTGCATAATATTATTATGCACGGCAGCCCGGCTGTGTGTTGTCGAAATAAAACTGAGATACGTGACCTCATGATGGTCGCCGCCACCGCCGCCGCGGGTCTAAAAAAGAACCACACTGAGGTCCTAGGACCTAGATGATGATGACTCATACACACAGAGCGCATCGGATGAATAACGATATCCTCGACGCCGCGCGTTGAGCGTAAGATATATGGAAGAGACTGATCGCACTTGGAGATGCCAAGAATAGAGTGTGAGAGAAGAGTTTTATTATTGAGCAAAAGAAAGTGTTTGTTGCTCAATCGATGCGATGAGAAATATTTTGTTTTTGTGAATATTTTAGGTCTAATTAAAAAATAATTGAATGGAACATGGGTAGATATCATGATTCCAGAAAAACGCTAGTTAGATATATGTAGATATTAATAGTTTTGAGAAACATATCTAGTAATATATATAGCGGGAGATACTAACAAAAACCTTCCATTCATTTGTAACAAGTAATTTAAGATAATAGTTAATAGTCTTAAGGCGGATAGTCAGGACTTAATTGCATACATTAATATTTTTTGACCGACGAACCCAAACGGAGGAGGTATACAATTCGACTTTTGGTCGTGTATGCTGTATATAGTAAACGTAGTTTTTAATTCATTTGAGAGAGAAGACTTGAGAAATGTTCGTAAAAACTCAAATCTGAAATCAAGAAACATCCCCTAGGGGAGGAAAGGCAATTTTTCTTGAAGATCGAGAATCTGGGGTGGCAGAATTAAAGATAGGGGAATAACCGGAAACGTTTGAATTCAAAATTTTTTTGGTTGCGGTTTTCGAGTTACAGCGATATTAAAACCTCAAATATGTGTATTTTCGCTATGCGGAGGGGTTTTCTTTCGAAAACAGAAAATCTGAGGGTACCACATGAAAGACAAGAATATTTGTAGCAACATTCATAACGAACATTTTTTCCTTAGAGTTACGGTTTTCGAGTTACTATAGTGGTAAAACGATTAAATCTAAAATAGTTATGCGTATTTCCGATATGGTGCCAAAAATTATCAAACTAACTGCAACTGCACAACTTCAAAAGTAACAGCACCAATAGAATCAATATTATTTTGTATTTTTCAGTGCACCAACTAGGTAATAACGTCGGTCCAATTTTTTGTGAAAAATATTTATTTTAGTTTTCCATTAAGAGGGTGGTCGATGTACGAGATACGGCAACGTTCTAAATTTTGAGCGAGTTTTGCTCGAGAAGTGTGAACTCAATTTCTTTGATTTCTCGATCCTAGTTATTTCCCATCTTTATATATAATATTTCATGATGTTTGTTTATACGGTAATCTCCGATATCAACAGATTTGAATTAAATTTTGTGAATATGTATTGCTTGTTGCTGGATAGTTTTTATCCCGATGAGTGACTATATACAGTGTGCAGTGTACAGTTAAATTTGGCACTGGGTACCTACTTATAATTTTTTCATGGACGAAGTCGTGGGCTCCTTCTAGTCAGCCCATAAAAATGAACTCGACGTCGGCTAAATGCCATAGTTATCTGGTAGAACTTATACCAATCCTTTCCGAATAGACATTTATTATGCAGTTACTTATCCCCTCTCCGCTAGATGGCGCTCATGAAAAGTAGGAATCTAACGTAACATTTAATAAAAAATGAAACCCCGTTGAAAAAATATCCAGCACGCCCACTTCCCACACGCCATTATTACATTATTCCGGACCCCTTTGAAAAATAAGGCATGCTTACTGCGACTTCCGGTCCAGAACTCTCCTAGTATATCTACTATCACCTTGCCACGGCGTTGCATAATAGTGCTACTTTAGGTAAAATGAGATGTTATCGTTAAGGCTAGCATTCATCAAAACGCTCAAAAATTACTGAAGTTTCATGTAGGTACATGTTGCAAGAAGTTGCTCCAGATATTTTGATATATGAACATATGTAGATCCAAACTTAGAACCACATAATCTTTGCGATAAGTCAGCCACCAGACAATATAACAATGGTTTTAAAATCCCAACGCAAATAGTGAAGTCAATTAGAGACTTATTTGCTTAACGGCGGGATGTAATATGAAGTGATAAAATAAAGTACCTAGGAGTCACAATTGACAAAGGTCTCACATGGAAAGATCACGTCAACAGTGTAACAGTGCAACAGTCCAGAAGGCAACAGGAGCTAGGACAAAGCTAAACCCTCTAATTGGGAGACGATGCAAAATGTCACTAAAGAATAAGCTGGCTCTTACAAAAGGGATCACCTCGCCTATATTGACATACGCGTGTGTAGTATGGGGCTGCGCATGCAAGACGAAAAAGAATAGAAGCTCAAAAAAATAAAGCTCTAAGAATGGCTTTAAACGTGCCATACTACATGTCAAATAGAAGAATATACGAGGATCTGGGATGGACACCAGCTCTAGAAAAAATGAAAAGAATTGCTACGGGTAGATGGAAAAAGCCTCCAACCATCAAAACGCGGAACTCAAAAGGCTAGTCGACTATGACGGGAGACTAGTCGACAAGTGCAGGAAGTACAAGAGGCCATCAAATAAGACAATAGAGGGTGAAGAGAGAAAAATCCCCTGAGGATCCGAATAGGAATCCGTAGTGGACAAGTTCAAAGCAAGAAGAAAGTCACCATAAAAATCAAGGACAGGAGAATGCGCAGATTGCGCAACCAGGGACAAACATCCACGAGGAGGCGAAGTAGAAACGGAAGGGAAGGAGTCCGACAATGTTCCGATCGGTTCGTCTTATGGAAGATTTACACCCCACCTCAAAAAACTTCTCTGTTTAACTATCTACTTGAGGGTTTATATTTTTAGTGTATAATATATTATATAGTATACTTCAAAGCCTATGCCTGTTTATACTATTTCTAGAATTATTACCAGTATACATGCTGTTTCCTTATTTCAATATCGCTCTAACCAATTTAAGTTATGAGTATGTTTATATTACAAACGATCAGGCATTAAATACCATAATGAGGGGTTGTTTCTTAGCATTAATAATGTGCTTCATTGTACAGTGCAATCGCAAAATTATCAAGCAGGCTATAAGAAACCCCAGTTTGACCTCAATACATAAATTATGATCGTATTTTCTTTATTTAATCAGTATCAGAGAAAAATTGCTCGACATAAAACATTTTAATCAAATCTATGAATAACAAAATGTCAGGAATATGTTTTCTCTTTTCTCATTCAAATTTTATTTATGAATCCATTGCAAAATGTATTCGCCTTCTACGTTACAGATATAATAAAGGATTTTACCATATTATCTTTCATTCAACGGGGCATAGTTCTTCATGTCCTTTATAATCATTACATTCTATACTATTCTTATGTTTCAAGTCCCGAGATTTAATCGTTGTGTCGCCCCCGTTACAGCACACAAACGTCCACAAGACTAATACCCTGGATAAAGGGAATGAGACGCCATTACAGGAGCTTATCTCCCATTCCCTCATTTACTCTTTTCCCCTAAGCAAGTACGTAGCCGCCACTGAAACGGCAAATTACACGTAGTGACTTGTATCCGCGTGCAGGATTATGTAGTCAGTTGTATTCTTAGTTTATAGATTCAAATAAAAGAAACAAAAATAAATATTTAAAGAAATTTTCGAAAACTGAAAATGAATTTCAAATTTCCCGCTGAGATTCTAAAAACGGTCACTACGTTAAACCCTTGCAGTTGTGCTCTGTCGATGCTACAATTCGATTCTTTATTTATCTATGGGGCCGCATTCATCACTCAATATCTGTCTACCACCATCGCATTTTATTTCATAATTCTTATTTGAAATTCATGAAGAGAATAAAAAAAACGGTAGCTTATAGCCAGTGGATAAGTACATTTCACGGTTTTTAATTTTTATTACTTTTTCCATCAAAATGTTTTTGATGAATTTTATTTTATTTTGAAAATGTTGACCAGCCGCCATTTTTGTAACTGCACTTCCAATCTTACCCATTTAGGAACTTGAACGAGATATTTATACGATTGATTTTTGTAGCAAATTTGAATTTAATATCTTCAAAAATGCGACCTCTATCGTGCTTACAAATTTCATTTTGGAACAAGTCGTTGCAATTTTTCTCGTAATTTGACCTATTCATTTGGTACATTTCTATATTAAATTTACATATCGAATAATTGCACTTGAATTTAAGTATATTTCAATGAAGTGAAGTCAAAGTTTCTAAGAATGCTTATTGATCTACCATGTACGAACATTTTTGCAAGAATCATAAAACTAGCTATATGTAGATAAGGTCACAATCATAGACACACGAAGATGGACAAAAGAATGAGGTCACCTTTTTGGTGTTGTAGTTTCTTTCCAGCAAAGTATTATCTCTGATGCCAGAGACTCGACACAAAAAGAAAACAAAACACGACTTTCTTATCCTCCTAATTTGGGCCAAAAACACGACAAGAATAGTAATGAGAATCGTTTGATGTACATACGCAAACATATACATGTCATATAGCATGTTATTTTCTCTCAGGATAATATCTTTCGTCTTCTCATGGGGAAAAGTAATGCCAGGGGGATGGATCTCTTCTTTTCCCTCATTCTCTTTGGGATTTGCTTTCGCTGCTATAGCAATTAGTTTGTCAGTGATGAATGGTGTATACGTAGATGTACGAAATGAAGAGAATTCCAACAGCGTGGCTAACGCAGTAGCATCTCTCTGTATCTAAGGATTTATTGTTTGGGTCTAACTGTTATTAATTATCATTAGTTGTGAGAACTGATTTAACTAATATGAAGAGGGTTCAGATACATATGAGATAATGTTTTCCTCTGTTCTGACATTCAGATTTCCCTCAACAATATCACAGCATAAGGTCAAGCGAATTTTGGTAGAAGTTCAGATAGACCTTCAGCCCAGATTATTCTAAACAGGACCAATCCAACCCAGTATGGCTTTTACAGTACTTATTGGCTTCGTTCCAGCTGTAATCCGAAACCGATTTCCCACAGCATGTACATCGCCCTGAATGTGCATATGTGTTAGATATTTTTTCATCTGATGAATCTTCAGAGTATTCTGTTCATATTCACATTTTCGATTATTTGTCTAGTGCAATTTAACATGGAATATGCAGACCATAACTGGATGCTTTTGGCTAAAATTATGAAATGCGTTGTATGAAAAATAATAAGGTATTTATAAGAATAGCGTACGTTCTGAAAAACATATTGCAACATTTTTAACCGACGACACAACCGGAGGAGGTATACAATTCAACTGTGTGTCTTCTTTTTTCATTTGAGGAGTATTGAGAAAAAATCAATATTAGACATGTCTTTCCCTGGTGGGGGCAATTTTTCCCGAAAACGTTTAAATTGCACATTTTAGAAAATAATCATAGGTTTCCGAATCACAGCAGTAGCATTGTCTGAAATATGTGTTTCAGCTATGTGGAGGGGGCAAATTTTTTCGAAAATCGAAAATTCCAGATTGTAAAACTAGAAAGGAGACCATATCCGACAGCGTTTAAATTGGAAAAAACAGGTTTCCGAGTTACAGTAGTGGCAATGTCTGTTGTATGTATGCGTGTTTTCGCTATTTGGTTGCGGATTTTTTTTAAATTGAAAATATGAGACAGCCAAATTGAAGAAGAGAAAATATGTAACAACATTTAAATTGGACATTTTCTAAAAACGGTTATGGTTTCCGAGTTACACCAGTGGTAAGATCTGAAATATGTGTATTTTCACCGCGATATTTTATGATCTCTGGATAATAACATGTCACAAGCAAAGAATATACATGGGTAATAGGATAAATACTATTTCCGTGATGTTTTGAAATCTCTTAATAGTGAGTGTAAGCAACGTATTACCTGCTGGTGAACGTTGAATGATTTTGACGAATAATGTTACTCTGAAAAATGTGAAATATACTTTTTTTACAAAACATAGCACCGACTTTATTAGTAAGTGCACTGAAAAGTACAAAATAATATCAATTCTATTGGTGCTGGTACTTTTGGAGTTGGTGCCTAGAACAACTAACTGCAAATATTTATTTTTTTAAATGTTTATAGGTAATTTCATCAGTAAGCAGTAAGACGCATCTCGAGCGGCATTTAGGATATCTTCAGAACGATTTTCTAAATTATTTTCAATAGCAAGATTCATTTTTATAATAATTTTGTAATTGAAAATTGAAACGAGAGTGTTGTTGCTATTGTTACGTAATTAAACAAAGCCGCGTCAGGTCACTGGGTTACGGAAATCCTCCTAAACAGGTATATATTATGATTTTTTTATAATTCAGTTAAGCTTTTATATCCATTTTTCGCATATAATTACTAAAACAGAATATGAAAAATATGAAAAAATGGAAAAAACCTCGTAAGATAAATATTTTTTACAAAAAATTGGACCGAATTTATTATTTGTTGCACTGAAAAATACAAAATAATATTAATTCAATTGATGCTGGTACTTTTGGAGTTGGTGCCTTTCAACAACAAATTACAACGGCACAACTTCAAAATTACCAGCTTATATTTTCAATTTTCTAAAAAAATTCCTCTTCCACCTAGCGGAAATACGCGTATCACATATTTCAGACATTGCTATTGCAAAAATCGAAACCGTAACTTTTTTGAAAAAATGTTCAATTTAAACGTTTCCTCTTAAGCCTGCCTTCTCAGTTTCTCAGGTTTTCGATTTTTGAGAAAAATTGCCCCCTCCACCCCCTTTGTGGTTGGTTTTGGAGGGAAGAAGATTTCAGAGTTTTTCTAAATTTGGGACTACCTATTTCTCAACTATCCTCTTTCAAATGAAATAAAAATCTAAATCTAAATCGGAAAACGTTTACTATGCAAAACGGGCGAACCTTCTCCTTTTTTTGAAGTCGGTCAAAAAGCAGGTCTACTAAACTCATATAGATTAAGTTACTTGATGTCGTACTCAAAAGCTATATTCGTTTAGTTTAGTTTTTTTAACTTGTTGTTTAGGTGTAGAGCGGAATACATATAAAGGATAATATTCACCTTTATATATGTGAAAAAATATTAAATGAAATGAACCAATAATTACTGTCCATATGCCCTACACACTTAATTAAATTTCATGAAAATAAAGCATGGGATGTCTTTAGCATATGGGTAGAGATTGGAATATGGGTTTAAACCGAGCTTTAAATACTTTAAAAATATATATTTTTTGTGTAATAAAACACTCTTGATACGACATAATATGCTTCACTTTTTTAATGAAATTTTGAATGGAGAGCAAGGCATACACACGGATTAAGATGTGTTTAAAACAAAACTTTTTCCCGCTCATAATGAGGGATAATATTCACCACAATAAGTATGATTAATGACATTTAAATCAACTGCAAGGACAATAAATAAATACAGTATTTATATAATTGACTTACCTCACGCTCTGTTTTCCATTACAACCCACCGCTGCAATGTCAAACTTGTAGTTTTTCCTCTTTTCGCAATTCAATACCCTTTTGGCTCTCAGCTCAGCATAACCTTCACCCTTGAGGGTGACATCGAATGGAGCATCGCCATGGTGTTTGTTGACGATACGGAATCTGCAGGCCGCCTCCTTGCCAATAGCCCGAATGGGTGGAGTCACTTCTACGACAGTTTCGTTCTCCTTAACGATGCCGTGATAGCCATTCTCCAAATTGTCAATATCTAGTTTGGGCGCATCTTCAGCTGCTGTAAAAGAAAGATAAAAAGAGATGTTCATAATGTACTCCATGAAATAGAAAAAAGAAATAAAATATTGGAAATTAAAAGAGCGAACTATACAATTTAGTAGAAAATAATGATTACGTATTTAGGAAAACGAATCATAAATCTCATTAGCGTTATATAAATGTTTAATAATGGAGTTTGGGGTAAACCATTTCGGTAAAATGACAACACCACATTTATTTCAAATTATACCTATAAACTTCTCTGAAATATGGAATAAAGCTTGAATTTTCTTTGCATTTTCAACAACATATATTTGAAAATCGAACATATTCAGCTCTATCATTCATATTGTAACGAGTCTTGGATATAGAGTAGCGGCCATCGCAAAGGATGCGCGTGAGTGTAATACCTACCGCCAAAGATCCCCAATACACACCAAGGTCATCGATAAACCTATGGTGCCATTATTATAACTGAATGGAAGCTTCTAGATGGAGAGGGCTTACGTATACAGAGTGAATTATCACACAATATCTGTCGAAATTCTCTACTCTAAGTGGAAAAAATCATCAAAATGTTAATAACAAATTTGTCTCAAATATTCCATTGCCGCCGCTAACATCGAGAGCCTTGAAAATTACCTGTAAAGTTCACCATATGAGGGCAAATAGTTGCCACATTTGTACACAATCATGGCGTATATTTATTTTGTTTATGTTATTGTTGAGTGTCAATCGCGATCTATTTCTTTTAAAGCTAGTATTTATGCTAAATGCATACAAATAGAGCTACAAATACTTGTACAAATATTTCCAAATTCTGTTCAAAGTGTTCATGGTTGTGTTTGCGTTTAAGCGATACATACGTCTTCAAATCACCAAGTTGAAACCTGTGTGTATGTGACTCATAATGCTCTTTATTATATTAACAATATTTTTTTTAAATACCTATGTTGTTCTTTATTTCAGTTGCAACACATCATCCCTCCCTTTCAACAACAAGAAATAAACATAGATGAAAAAAAAATGTAATTAAACTCTGTAACTGTTACAAAATACCTAGGAATATACATACCAAGACACACATCTCGAATGGGATTATCATATAAAATATGTAACGAGAAAACTCCTAACCGTTTTATATAAAATCCAATAACTAAATAATTATTTATTCATCGAAGAAATGAAAGCAATCTACTTCTCCCTCATAGAGAGTCATATCCGCTACGGTATTTTAGCTTGGGGTTGTGCGCTCAAGATACATCTAAATTGATTGGAGGTAATACCGAGACGGTTTCTAAAATTATTCCTACAAAAACATCCAGATACAATTCCAATAGCCTATAGAGAACTAAAAATTATGGATACCAGTCAATTATTATATCTTTGTGTGAATATGAGTGTATGAGGTACCACTTCCAAAAACACAAAGCTGATATTCCTAATCATGAATACAAAACACGAAACAGTAACAAACACATCCTCCCGCATGTCACATAATCCAAATCTCAAAGAGCCTACTCTTAAATTTCAATAAAAATTCATAATACGTTGCCTGAAGAAATAAAAAAATGTAAAAACAAACAAAATTTCAAAAGAAAGTTAAAGAGGTATATAAATGAAAATGAAAGAAAATTGTTCTACATAACAACTCTTTGAACCCTAATGGAATATAACCGCTATATAATATTTTGTATTTTGTTTTATCTATTATTTTTTTAATTCTTATTTATTTAATGTATTTATTTAGTTCTATAACTTTTTTATATTTGACTGATTTTATATGTAATATTTCAAAACTATACATTTATGCATTCTTGAATTTTAATAATTTAACAATTTTCCCATTTTATAAATTCTATTATTATTTTTATTTGTTGTCTCTTATATTTCACATTTCTTTTTACACCATCATATTCATACATATTTCACTCTATATTTATGTTCCATAAAAATATTTGACGTTTTTTAATGGGAAACAAGTGCCTTGCACTTATCCTTATCACTTTATTCACTTCATGTAGTGGTCACTTATTTGCATATATCTGTATTTATATTTTGTGCATTTGTATTTTCTACTTTGAATAAAGTTTATATTATTATACATTCATTTTCAAATACAGTTCGAATCATCGAGTTGAACTTGTGTTCAGTGTATGTAGAAGATACTTTATTATGAACAGCTATTGTAAAACACGAAGTGTTGAGTTATGATCCAAATACTTGAATATGAGGATAAACAATATAATATTGAATAAATGCAAAACCAGCATTTTAGTTTATAAATAAATATCAGAATAAATTATTAGGCATTGCCTTGGGATTGATTCAACTCAGAATTAGTGAGTCCGATCAAACCAATTGGGGAAAAATGAAGGTTTCGATTTGAAATAACAAAGACAAAGACTTTTGGCAAACCCTGTAAAGTTGTAGGAGTAAAAATATTTTAGGTAAAACGGAAATAATCGCATATGATGACAAATCCAATTTCGAGTCTCTGATCCGACTGCAAGTTGAAAAAGAAACGGTCTACGTAAATCATCCTGTATATACTCCTTCGAAATTAATTACGTCAGAGCAACAGCTAATAACAACTGATGGTACACCAAATCCCTTGACGGATGTAAGTACTCGTAGTGTAGCGGTAGGTGCTTGCACTTATAATCAAAGCAGGCATGTAAGCTCAATATACCGTGTGCCGTACGGACCAACAGTGTGAATTAACAATACACAATTCAATAATTGATTTTAGGAATATTATGAGTGACTTAGTTCAAGAGCCTTTGTTTTGTACTACGTTTTGTGCAACCTAAATTGAATAAATATTTTTACCTAATTCTATTGGTGCTGGTACTTTTGAAATTGGTGCCAAAAGTCTTCTATCTAACTACAATTGCACAAATTCAGAAGTACTAGCACCAATAAAATTAATATCATTTTGTCTTTTTCAATGCACCAACTAATAAAGTCAGTTAAATTTTTGGTAAAAAACATTTATTTCACACTTTTGATTGTAACATTCATTAGTCATTAAAATCGTTGAAAGTTCACTTACCAAAGAAGATAGTACTCATTCTATTACCCATCTGCTTATACATACTTGTTATTATTCAGAGATCTCAAAATATCGCGGCGGAAATACACATATTTCAGACTTTACCACTGCTGTAACTTGAAAACCTTAGCTTTATTTGAAAAATGTCCAATTTAAATGTTGCCACATATTATAATCTCTTCTATAATTTGGCTGTTTTATATTTTCAATTTTCGCAAAAAATTGTCCCCTCTACATATTGGAAATACACATATTTCAGTCTTTACCATTGCTATAAATCGAAAACCGTAAGTAACTCTTTAAAAAAAAACAATTTTAACGTTTCCGGATAAAGTCTCATCTTTAATTCTGCCCCGTCTCAGAGAAAATATCTAGACAACCGTCGTTTTGGTAAATCAAAGGGAGAACAATGCACTGTATTTGATTCAAGTTTAGTTCTCATCAGGGTATGAGACTATATCTGTGCTAAATATATTCAAACACGGAGGTTATGCCTGGAGCACAATATCCGATAAATGACTGCCTTGTCCCTCATCGCAACTTTCCCCATAAATTTTCAATATCCTTTTGGCATAATTGCGGACTGATTTCATAATGATGCCACCTATTGCTTCTCTCATTTTCGGAAATTTCTGTGGATCACTCTTCCTTTTAAATAACGTCTTGCTGAAAGAATAATATGTCCTTCAAGTCCAAATGATGGCGAATCGAGGTGGAAGGACTTTCGACGATTTTTTTTATAATGTTGCGAGACCAGTTCTTCATTATTTTTATCATTTTTTTTCAAAAAAGGAGGAATTATACAATTCGAGTGTAGGTTTGCTTTTTATTTTTTTAAGTTGTTTGCGTGCTTTGCATAGTAAACGTAGGTACTCCGATTTAGACCATTTTTGTTTAATTTGAAAGAGAAAAGTTGAGAAATGGTCCCACATTGACATAAACTGAAATCCGAAATCACATTCTCTCCAAAAACCGCCCCCTAAGGGGGTAGAGGGGACAATTTTTCTCAAAACTCGAAAATATGAGACTGCCAAACTAAAGAAGAGATTACATAATTATATGCAGCAACACTGAAATTGAACATTTTCTCAAAAGACTTGTGATAAAGTGATAAAGTCTGAAATATGTATATCTGCGCCGCGAGATCTCCGAATAATAACAAGTACAAGCTAAGCCTATACGTAGATAATAGAATAATTACTATCTTCTTTGGTATTAGTAAAGCGCTTTATAGATGAGTAATATCGTCCACCATTGCGTGTCCTGACTGTCACGTCAGTGGAATAGGTTATATAGCAAAACAACGAAGAGTTTATCATATTTATTTGGTTTATTGGTATATTTATTACAAGAAATGCAAGGGAAAAATCAACTGTCAATTGTTCAATTGCTAGTCCCGCAAAACCTTTGGTAATAGTGAAAGAAGCCAATTTTCAGTTTTAGCTTCAAACGTTTCCATTGGAATATTTTTCTTAAAATTTTTGAGAGTACGACGCGAATTGTTCTTTCTATATCGCTGGAAACACTAAAAACGCTGTGGTTAAGCAAATTTTTGAAAAGAGCACGTAATATTTATTATTAGAGAATTTAACCGAAATGCGAACTTTTTAATTTCGCAAAAAAATTAAAAACGTTTGAAAATCCAGGAGGCTTGAAAGAATCCTCTTTAAAAACGCTCTTGTCAGTCCTCCATTGCGAATATTTTTTTAATGTTCACAAAGTCCACATTCTCAGAAACGGCTACTTCAATTTACTTTATACACGTAGACGAAATGTTTTCACAGAATAGTTAAATTCACTAAGCCATCATTTCGATTCTTCCTTCATTGATCGAATATTATTGTACAATGCAGATATCATCCGATGTTTTTCTGAATCGTACTTATTGACAGATTCTCCTTTCCACCTTTACCTTAATCATGCAGTACAAAAGCTGTTAATTAAATAGATGAATGATGTAGGTAATCATGAAATGTCACCTGCTTCGTTTCGAGGTTTGGCTCATTTTAAATGTCGTTGGTACTTGTGATTGCAATATGGTCCATGCCGAAAATTTGCATATAACAAAATAAATCAATTTGATATCACCTAATTTCATTTTGGAGCATATATAAAGTAAAATTTTATTCAAGAATTTCACACAAAAAATGATTATGACGATAAAATAACATAATAAACGCATCTTCCCAAATGTTAGATTCGCGGTGAAGGCTAGATCCCTTATGTAAACATATTACGTTTGCCCATAAAGAAACCTAGCAAAACACATGTTTTAATCTAAACTGAACATTATTAAATTATAGTTTATAACGCCTTTTCTATAATAAATATACCAATAAATTAATAAATATTATACTTTTTCGTTTTAGTTGCACTGTGTTTACATATTCTATCTATGTGTCACTTACAGAGGCAGATAGAACACGGAATGGCGGGCGATAATACCTATCTATACAGCGAAGTGAACGTTCAACAATTTTCATAACTAATGTTACACTCAAAAGTGTGAAATGAATATTTTTTACAAAAATTGGATCGACTTTATTAGTTGGTGCCTACAACAACAAACTACAACGGCACAACTTCAAAAAACATACTTGTATATGCTGTGTAAAGTTTTCAGGAAAAGCTCAATCAATTTCAATGATTTCATATTGACATTCAATCGCATAATATGCTGATCCAAGTTTATTGCCTGATACAGCACGACTATTATGAAATATCTTGGGACAGAATGCAATTGCCGCGCTTCAGACTAGTTAGTTACCTCCCTCCTATTGATGATGTGCCATCGATAGGGCGTTTGTTAATATGATGCCATTAGTGGCGATTATCCTGTGCCTGTGTATGTTAATTAATTTGCAGATACCGATACAGTGAATTGGTATCTCCATTAAATATCGAGATACAGCCAAGTAGGTACCCTCAGATCTTGTTGTATACTGAGTATGTATATCATTGCGGAGGGTCTGCTGGTAATATTATATTAACATTATCTCTGCGTACATCCAATTGGCTAATAACAGACTATTATAATATTTATTATGTATAAAATATGCAATTTTTGTAATTTTTCGCCGAGGCCTGCGTTATCTTCTGACTTTAATCCAATTGAAAATCTAAGGAAAGAATTATAGATTTGGATTCGTACACATTTTTTTATCAAATAAATAATAACCAGGAATAAATCAAAATATCACTCATGGTACATGCCACAGAATAATTGAGAAAAGCACCGATTTATTAGACAGATTCATATATGAAATTTACATAGAAAAAACATATCATTATATAATAAATTCTTGACATGCTGAAGAAATCTGTTAAGGTGTACCGTATTTATTACACAATATAACGACAAAGACATATGAATTTATGACCTTTTCCATTTTAACATTAGACAGACATAAAAAGTCGACAGTCACAATTCAATAATATTTTGTTGTCATTCTAAATTGAATTATAGAACGAGCAGCACCTGCGTATAAAGCGTATGTAAGATTTCCATTTATGTTTTTGTTGGGATTCAAATCAATCTTGCGTCTAGATATTTTATATTGTAAATGATATTATATATTTTATGGTGTTGCTGGCTTTCAAGGCAACCTACTTTAGCTGAATAAAATTGCGGTATGCAAAACAAGTAGGTACATATAATACGAAAAATAAATACACATATCTACGTATGAAATAGTGCGCTTCGATATTCTCAAGAATGTAGAGATTTTATACTATGCATAAATATTACGGAACAGGCAAATTTATATTGTTAACATTAGTCGATCAGATTTTATCGACATTGTATAATAAGTATATATAAAATTATGTCCTTAAATACCGTGAAATGCGATATTGCAAGTACTATGAGGTGATATTTTTTATCAATCAATAATCGGGGAGTCCACTCTCACAGCGTTCAAATTCCGAATAGCTGTCAGATCCAGTCATGCAACCATCCATTTTTGACCGACGAACCCCAAACGGAGGAGGTATACAATTCGACTGTCTGCTTTTTTTTTGGTTCGTTCGCGAGTTTTATATAGTAATCGTACTCTGATTTTGTTGATTTTTGATTCATTTGAAAGAGGAGGCTTGAGAAATGGTCCCATATTCATAAAAACGCAAATCCGAAATCCCCTTCCCTCAGAAAACCGCCCCCGAAGGGGGTGTAGCATGCAAATTTTTTCGAAAATTGAAAATCTCATTTGGTATAATTAAAGAAAGGACAATATCCGGAAACGTTTAAATTGAATTTTTTTTCAAAAGAGTTACGGTTTTCGAGTAAGATGCGCGTTAAATTCTCAAATATGTGCATTTTTGGTAGGTATGTGGAGAGGACGATTTCTTTAAAAAATTGAAAATAGGTGGAAACTACATGAAAGAGAATAGTATTTGTAAGAACATTTATAATGACATTTTTTTACGGTTTTCGAGTAAAATCAGTGTTAAAATGGTAACAACTAAAATATTCAAGCGTATTTCCGCAGCGGTGTTCTGAGATCTCTACATATAGTAATAACAAGGACAAGCAAAGAATATACTTGGGTTATAGGCATAGGATATTAATGGTATTAGCGACGTTCAACGATTCTCGTGACTAATATTATACTCAAAAGTTTAAAATAAATATTTTTTACAAAAAATTGGACCGACGTTATTAGTTGGTGCACTGAAAAGTGCGAAATAATATTAATTCTATTGGTGCTGGTGCTTGTGAAGTTGGTGCAAAAAGTTATCAATCCAACTGCAACTGCACAACTTCAAAAGTACCAGCACCAATAGAATTAATATTATTTCGTACTTTTCAGACCACCAACTAATAACGTCGGTCCAATTTTTTGTAAAAAATATTTTGTTCAGTCAAGACAAACAACAATGGTGGTCATATTTTTAGTACTGATGCAGGAAGAACCGTTTAGCCAGAACATAAATAAACAGTTCGAACATGTTTTCCTGCTATTTTATAGAAATGTGTCTTGAGATCTTGGAGGAAAAATAAGTTTTATCAAAATCCATTGAGCCATTTTCGAGATAAGTAGGGTCTCGAGCAGAACACATTTTTCGGCTATTGCCAATGCAATTGTACCCAAGCGGTATCGAAACCTACAAAACAGAAAACAAAGCAACACGATAGGTCTTCTGTTGTGTGTGTTAGTGTGTTAATTAATGTCATGTACTTATTTGAATGGGTGATTCTAGGGCTAATTTTGAGTCGAAAAGTTCATATAAAGATATGTTCTCAGAGGATTGGTTTCCGATATACAGTGTTGTAAAGTTTTATTTTTATTTAGGTTTGTTTGAAATAATTCAAAAACCGTTTGCGATATTAGAATAAATTACTGAATAAAATATTGCTATATTATAAATTCGAATTTTTTAACAGAAAATACTTTTTTATCAAACCCGAGGCGCAGGTCTAGGTACGTCTTGGTACAATTGTAACAAAAAAGTAGTACGCCACTGTTTTTCGCAACTTCCGTTAAAAATTATTGATAACCTTTTAATTTTAGACAAAAAAGTTTCTTGTGTTTTTGTCGTAGAACATCATTTCAAAGAAAATAGTTAAAAGCGACTACATGGATTTTGGCAATTTGAGTAATTTTTTTATATCAAATCAGGTTAGTGAGTGTCATTCACGAGTAATAAGGGCTACTTTGTTGATTAATTAGTTTGGTTGGTTATTTCCATTGGTCATAAGCAATATTCTATTTAAAAAAATCCGAGATGCACTTTGTTTACGGTCTTGTTGATGGTACCTAATGTTAAGCGAGTCCAGCGTATACACCATGAAAGATAACCAGATCGTTCCATTCCTAATAGTAGAAAGTTTACAAATATTCATCAGCGCCTGTCTGAATATGGGTTTTAACGCAGCGCGTCCGAGGAAAGACCTCAGACACTGACAATCGAAGAAAGAGGCTGTTTTACAAGAGATCGAAAATGATCTAGAAACTAGAACCAGAAAAACTGGCAAGCATTAGGTAAATGTGTGCCACGTAATAGTATGGGAAATAAAAAAAAATATTTGTTGTGTCCTTAAGAGTTCACAGACACTACTACCACGAGATTTTCCACCCCGCATGGAATTTTCTCGATGGTATCTCCAAAAAACTTTTGAAAATCATCAATTTCAAAGACAAGTAATTTTTTCATAGAAGAAATAAGAAATCTCCATAATAACCATAAGTGGGCCAAACCAAACCCTCAACGCTATAAGGGAATCGATTTTTTAGGAACAATTTTCACTTAACGTGTGCATCGGTATCATTGGTGATTATTTAATAGGACCTTTTTTTCTACCAAGATGTCTTGTCGGAAATTCGTACCTCTATTTTCTTCAAAATCATTTACTCCAAAATGTTGCGCTTTTAACGCTCCAACAAATGTGGTTTATGCTTGATGGTGCTCCGACTCATTTCAGCATTTTAGTTCGTTAATTCCTAGATGAAGCTTATGAAAATCGCTGGATAAGTCGTGGAGGACCTCAATTATGTCCACCTAGATCACCTGATTTGAGTAGATCAGACTTTTATTTATGGTGTCACCTAAAAACATTAATGTATTCAACACCAGTTCAGACTCTAGAAGAACTTATAAATAGAATATTTGAGGGGTGTAATACCATACGGAATAAAATATCGATTAGAAGAACCAGAAGACCAGACCAGAGAAGGGGGATATTATCAACATTTTCTTTAGTACCTGAAATGTTTTCGTCTTTTTTATGAAATTAGATACCTAGATAGTTTTTGGTATTGATTAAATTTCACATAACCATGTAACAAACACCGAATTTAATTATTTTCTTTAAAATTTCAAGTTCTACGGCAAAAACACAAGAAACTTTTTTTGTTAGAAATTAAACGTTTATCAATAATTTTTAAAGACAGTTGCTAAAAACAGTGGCGTACTAGGTTAAAATTGTACCAAGACATACCCACACCTACGCCAACGGTTAAATAAAAAAAAATTTCTGTTAGAAAAATACGTATTTATATCACAATATTTTTTTTGGGAATTCAATCTAATATCGCAAACGATTTTTGAATAATTAAAAAAATACAAACCTGTATATCGGACCAAACTTCATATATATGAACTTTTCGACTCAAAATTACTATCACCAATTAAAATAAGTACATGACATTAAATAGCACCCTGTATACTAGTCAGGTAAGTATTCTCTATTCTTTTCAGCCTGAAACTCCAGCACTTCTTTGTAGAATCTAGATGGCTCGTGTACATACTGCGTTGATTTTATGGCTTCGGCATAAAATACCAAACATTCAATAACTGCCATGAGAAAATGATATAAATACTTCTCTAGCTCTACCGAAATTTTCTTGTCAGTGAGTTTTTTGGAAGATGTATTCATCACAACTGATAATAAAGATAAGAAGATAAGCTATTTAAATTCTGATTTTTTTCTTTTTTTCATGTTAGAGCATGAATACAAGAAGCATAAAATATACAAAAACTTCTCTATACGAAACATAATCGGCAAGTTTCTTTTGCATTCCTTTCAACCTCATTCAACGAATGAATAATGTATATGCGCCAAATAGAAAGAAATTACCCTCCTTTTACAAAATAGAGCTATATTTTCAAATCAACATTAAAAGTTACCAACACGAGAGGGCACCACATCACCACCACCAACCCCTTATTTCTCACAAACTTTTTCCATCAACTTAAATAAAAGCTCAGCCCGGAAATCTTATCCAGCAACACATCTCGATGAATATAAAGTCGATGGAAAGTTCGTTCGAGAGGTCAACCAAGTAGCTTGATGGTAACAAAGGATACGGACGAAAAAAAAGTTCTTTTGAAGGGTTCCTAGCGATTGCTATCGATGGCAATTTGATCTGATAATTGTTTTTTGTGAAAGTTTGTCGATTCGAGAAAGGCACACTTTATATTTTATATTTTCATTTGCAGAAGGAATTGAATTATAATTAACAGAATCAAGCACGATAATATTTCTACGTGATAGAACAACGTAAAATTTTACTCACACAGAGACTTTCTAGACGATACTACTTCTAAAGCCGGATTTACACGTGTGTAGTAAATAGACTTAGTACGAAGGCTAGTAACATGAACTAAGCTATCGTTTATACTTCTTAATTTAGCACAAGACATGAGCATGTCAATTTATTGGTGAGAAGTGTAGTCTAGTGAATCGGACTGCTTTCTTAAAGCATGTGGGTTCTATACTCTTGTTTTACGATTGTCTGAAGAGGACGTTTTTTCTTGTTAATGACTTCTCATAAAAGTCCTGATAATTCGTCACATATATTTAAAATGCATTTTTGAACAAATAGTCGCACAACTTAGCTTGCTATTATTTGAATCAACCATAAAAAATAATGACTTCCGTGAAACCGGGTAAATCCGGCGTTTGCGTACTTTCTCAAACAATGTAATGGTTTCTAGAACATTCTTCTCAAACGCACTGTTTTTTTAAAACAAAAACTAGTTCCCACTCAGAAATATATTTCTATTCATGAAAACAACTCGAAACAAGAAATATACCTAATTTCTTTTGAAATTGAAGCGCTTTTATGAGATAAAATGTCAGGTACTTGAGTAATTGAATAATCGAAAGACTGGAGAAAACTATTCTTTATAATATAGAAACGTCAGCATGTTCAAAGGAATGTTATTTCTTTTGAGCAGAAAACAATTGACGTAAACGACGTCAACTCAGTGCTGAGACAGTAACAACATGTTCTAAAATTAATGACGATTCCAAACAGCTCACTGACGAATGGGAAAAAAGAGCAGACAGAGAAAAAGCATCACGAAACACGAAACCATATAGCGTGCACTGCTTCGCCTTGCCATGAAACGAGTCCAATTACAACACAATTTAGCGCTCGAATGAAAAATGACAGATTCCCGAATTACTTATATACTACCTCTTCGAGTCGAAAAGACAAGAGCTATGTGCTTGCTTGCTCTTTCCCTTTAAATTTATCCGTTTTCGTCCTAAAGGTAGATTACCTGTCGGATGGTCGATTGTTCCCTCAAGAGAAACGATCCCACAAAAAGACCTAGTAGGGGCGGGGAAAATAAGGGTGAAACGAACAACACGAACCTTGATAATTTTCCGAATCTGAGACATGGAGTCTTCTCAAGAGGATTCATCACTCTTATTAGTTAGATGTTAGGATGAAAATAGAATACAATGAAACTCCAGTTTACACAATCATATTCTAAGTAATCTAATTATCACATAACTCATAAAACTTGATCGATTGGATTCAATTATCCTTCAATAGGTATACTTGGGATTTGATTCAGTAGGGATAATTTTTTTATTCCGATAAGAGGAAAAGCCCTCAGGGGAACTGCGATATTTCATAGATAATTGGTGCCGCATTATGTATCGATCACGTTGTGAGCAATTTGGACTCGAATAAGTTTATTCCAGAAATACATGATTGTAAAGTTCAAATTCTAAGTACTTGTCCATAGAATTGGCTATAAAAAAGTGCCGGACTTATCTCCAAGATACTCACAGGTGTACAATGTACAGTGAGTACCTCAAATTAAGCATAAATTGTTAGATAAACATATGTTCTTCTTTGCTTCGATTTAAAATTATTGCGTTTCAAACATGGATGGATAAGGCGACATGAGGCAGTCTGGTTGGCCTTCACGGTCACCAAATTTAACGCTACGCTATTTGCTTGAAGAACCTTAGAAGTGGAAATTCATGCTCAACTTTTAAATACCGCTGCAGAATAGCAAGAATGAATTAGGGTCGCGTGTCTAGCAGCTATCAAAGCTGCTAACCAACGTGCTACAGCGTGTCTTTGTGTGGGTGGTGGACACTTTGAACAATTCTTGTTAAAAAAATATAATGTTTTTATTTTGTATTAAACTGAAAACTCGAAAACGAAGCAATATCTGCCTTATGTATATATGGATATCTAACAATTTATGCTTATTTTCAGGTACTGCAGTACGTTGTTAGAGGGTGGACCTTTAAATTTGGGACACCCTGTATACCTTTCAACTAACTTAAAACTGAATTTCCTTTGTTGCATAACTCCAAAATGATTTCTGCACTCATCGTGTGTCGTCTGTATTTTTTTTGATTCTGTAATATTGCTATTATATAAATAGCTGATACCTTCAACTTCGTCCGCGAGAAAACTTTCCTAGTTTGACAGTTATGACAGTACCACCAGAAACTTTTCTACATTACTTCTTGGTGTAGAGAGATAATTCCACCTCTGATAATGTCAACTTGGTTGGCGAAACAGTAGCCTTTTTTAGTCAAGTCCGATGACCTTGCAAGCCAAAGTGTTTCATTATAACTACCACTATATTTTCCTTCAAACCGTTCAGGTAAATATAGGTGGAAATCTATGGAATCATGTGCTGGAGCATCATCTTGTTGAAACCAGCACCCATGTACATGACGCAAGGGTAGAATAAGAACTTTCTAGATCGTGTCGCAAGATGTCAAGGAATTAAGATAGATTAAGAAGCCCAAAAATGCCAAACCAAACATATAATCCAAAGCTATGTTGATATTTGATATCTGGATGAATTTGTGGAACCGTAGATTTTGTTGTGAGCCACAGCGAAGGAGTTTGTGGAATCCTTCCTTATCTCTTACTATTTCCGAGATCCCCATGCTGTGCTTTGTGGAAAAGCTACACAAATGGTAATGAAGTTACCTAATCGAAAAAGAAAAATATTCTGTTTATCTCATTTGATTTTCAAATGATATATCACATCACGGTTGCTAGTTAATGGACTAGATGGCACGTACATCAAATCTCAAATTGGGTAACATCTGCTTCTACTAGTTATTTCAGCTGCTATCATATTACGCCTGGAAAATCGGCTTTATCGAGCACATTGGAATTTGAATGCTAACTAATCCCCGATGCCGATGAAAATCCGCTCTATCCACCATTTGCAATAATTACGTTTACCAAATGAAACGATTTTCATTATAACAATGAAAATTAGAGAATGTTTGTAACAAATTCAGTTTAAGGCGGATGAAACTATACCTACTCCATCTATTCGATTCATTGGAAAACACATTATAACAAATAACTTCCAACTGAATTTTTCGAAAACAATTATAATGGGTTAAAATATGTAGGTGGTTTATCATGGACTTTATGATCGTTAATTTAAACCAAATAAACTACAATTTGCATGTAAAATATGCTTTTCAAAATTTTTATATTTTAATAAATCAATCTAAATATATGGATTTCAAAAAAGCACTTTAATAACGAAAAATAAATGTAATCTATATATTTCAATAGTTTTATTTTACTGTATCTATGAAAAATAGAAGAGTTGTGTCAACAGCTAATACAAGATTCAAACATATCTAATCATCGCGATTTAAAGAATTGTTCTCAAAATAAAACTCACGTTTATAAAAGTGCAATGAAAAGAGAAGTGATTGGGTATAATTGTTATGACGATACCAATACGCTAGAAATTACTCTATTATGGATTACGAAGATTTCGTACCCTGTCCCTGTCAAACATACAGGGTCTATATTAACATACCGCAATTAGGAAGACTATTGATTAGGGTTTTTCAAGTAGCAGAAGTAGAAGAAAATCATAACAAAAACACCACACTGAAATCATTTAGGAATGTCTTCATGACAAGAAAGTTTCATAGATATTTTTATCAGTAGATACCATACTTTTTCAGGAGACCGAAAATGGTGAGGTCCTAAACGTTACTTGCAAATATTATGAGTTTATCCAATACAAACAACAGTAAAGATTGAAAATATGATTTTTACTCAAGATGGAGCACCATAACATATTTACTGACCAGTTGAAAAATTAAATGCTGTTTTTAGAGTTCGAGGATATTTTGCAAATTCTTAGCCTCCAAGATCGCCTGCTCTTAACCCAGTGGGATCCTGGATTCAGATCAGAAATGGTTATTGAGTGGTTATTAAGAAAAACAGATCTCCTGCAACTGAGTGCGCATGTTAAAAGTGATACTTTACCGACTTTATAGAGAGAGAAATACCTAATTGTCAAAGTCATAAGAATAATGTGTGGAATATAAATTATCTTTTTAATAATTTATTTCGTGAATTTGTTCATTATCTTCAATTGCTTCGTCTATATGTGAAGCGGATAGATAGTATGACTAAAATAAATTTCTCGAAACGATAACATGATCGGTTGCTTCTAATTTAGACGTGAGAATGTTTCAATCATTATTCATGTCTAAACTGAAATCCTCACCAAGAACGATAAGCAGTGGCAAGGACATATTCAATGCAAAATCCACATTGAAGTTACTACCGAGAATTAACGACATTTTTTCTTCAACCTTACCGAGAGCAGCAGCATGACTGTATTCACATTTGGAATGAAATTTTCGCAAAATGGGTTTAACATTAAGTAGAAAGAGATGTAATCGGGCTAGTCTTAACGGTAAAGTAAAAATCCCGGCGACGATGTCAAGTATGCAACTGTGAAACTGAAACAACCCCGAATCATTCCCCTTCCTCTTCTTTGGAACGGCAGACCCACCAGTCAAAATGCACTTTTTTAAACTTAACCCCTGCATGTGGTTCTTATAACTTATCATGAGAGAGGTTCTGTTTACATCCAGTCTTTATCGTTGGTTACCTAAGCGCTATTCAATATCCTCAGATTCACCAAAATCAAAAAAGAGACTGCTTTTCGACATGAATTTGAAAGAGCTACAAATATCTCAATGAATTAAGGCAGAAAATTGTCCATTTGTGTAACAGAATTCTGACAAATCTAGTCAAGATACATGAGAATAAATCTCTGAACGATTGATTTGGCTATTGTATGACACAACAAGGTGGTTTAAACATTTATTTAATTAGTTACGTAATGTTTCTAGGCCGTTATGACAAAAAACAGCATTTATTTTCAGATGAGGCATTTGGTCTTAAATTTATTATAGCAAATAATTCCTAGCATGTAATGAAATTAGGTAAACAGGATCTCTTGCCTGATAATTTAGATGTAGGTACACAAAGATTCACACTGATTTTAGACGAAAAAAAATTAAGTGAAGGGGTGGGATAATTCTAAAATTATTCGAGTTGAATACTAGACACCCTCACCGGGAATCTAACGTGAGTTTTATTTCCGAGATAGTAACCTATAGGTAGATCCCTGCGATGACAATAACTTTGATATTTGATAATTCCAATTTAGCAACGCAAATGTCGCCAATTTATCTCTATATGAATTTGAATGCATTGGCGTCATATCAAAATATTCGAGGTTCATAGCAATCAACTCGAGGAGTAGTAATTTTTTATTCAAATACTGCAATTTATGAATTACATGCCTATATTTCATAGTTTATTGTCAACATTGACACTTTATTGTAAATATCAATACCGGACGTCGAGTTAGTTATCATTTATTTAATTAAGAAAACCTTACATATATCGCCATTATCTATTTATGCATCTCATCTTCCGTATCTCCATAATTAATAATTTGAAAATCTCTTGGTTTTCATCCATTACAATAGAAACCAGAAGCGGTAGAGGTTAAGCACCTCAGGTTATTTTAAGCATTTTTCAGCACAAAATTGTAGACTCATATTGGAAATAATAAATATAATTCATATATGGGGCAGAAATCTTTCACATTCATAATTCTGTAACTCGGAAACTGTGAAACTTTTTGGGAAATATTTAATTTAATCGTTGCTGGATATAATCTGTTCTTTAAGTTTGTTTTCTTTGAAACGAAAAACAATCAAAATCAGAGCTGACAGTCGAATGATAATCCTTTCCGTTTGGAAGTCGGTTAGAAATGTGGAAATCCGAGCATTTTCAGTAGTATTTTCTTCAGATTCCATAAAATATCCATTTTATATTTGTATCGATTAGATAGAGTTCATATATTGTGTATCACAAGAAAGTGATAACATAATAAAACTGTCAACATAACTTTCCACAAACAAGTCAAGGCAAAGAAAGTTGAGGTCCCATCCCCTATTGCCCTTTTAAACTTCCTGTAGCAAACTCAATACAGATACATACATACACTCGAAACAAATTCGAATAGGGTAGTATTCACTAGGGGGAGAAGACGTACGGAATGATACAAATCCTCCAATGCCAAACATGGTGAAACAAGACCCCATATCGGTCCTTAAGCGACCAAAAGTCTTTGTTTTGGCCAGCAACAAGGGTCGCTGGCAGCTTAGCAACAATATGGGTGAGGGAAATAATGTGGCTTGGAGGAAAAGCTGGATGAGAGCTCGATTGTGGATGAGAAATATACATTTGTAAGGGCATCATAGAAAATGATATTGCAGAACTGGTCAGATTCAGGATATACTCCTAGTGCAGACCTGCAGACTCGTGCTGATAAATATATCCTGTATTGACGGTCGCCTTAATCTAAAGTTGAAGCTTCTTGAGGCTTGCATGATTAACCAATAATATAGAATACAAATAAAGTCAACAAGCGGTAAACAATTAAAATTTCAATATAAACATGTTTGTAGAGATAAGTCCACGTACATAAAGCTGAAAGGGTTCTTTAAAGTTTTTGATTGTAGAGATGCCAGAATAAAACTACCAAACAGTTTTGATGTCTTAAGATAAATCTTGAGACACACTCTAGCTATAATAGAGAAATATACTGTCGCGTTGGTTTTCCATTGCTTTTCTATAGGAGGACAATGCAATGCGACAACCAGGGATTTCAAAGCGCGTCCGCACAGATCACACATCCAAACCTTTTGCCACGCACTTTGCTGCTTAACTTCGATGATCGAAGTCGGCCAGTAATAGCCCGAAGCCAAGCGCTCCTCATTAAGAATAAATCAACAAGTGACGTATCTTCCAAGTTTCAATATTTTAATTTCCAGTGGTTTAGGATGTGCGTTGTCTCAGTTTGTTAAGATATTACTTTATTTCTATATTTTATTGAAAAAAAAAACAGCTGATCAGCATCGCATGTGTTGCCTAATGTTGTCGAATCGGAAACATACTTGGATGTTATATTGACTGTGCTATTCATATATATCAAAATATACAACAAATATTCACCCTTTTTCAAAACAGAACTTACATGCCGGCAGGGTACGAGATAGAAGTTCTGATTTTTAATATTCAAACCAATCAAAAAATATTCTTAATGCCAGACAAAACGTACAAGTTTTGTCTGAAAATCCATAATTATCTACGAATTGGTTTGTTAATTCAATCTAATCAATCTAATACTTAATATTAAGCTTCTTACACCCACTGGTTTAGTGAATATTATTTGATGTTTGATATCCTAAGGGTCTTTTGTAATGAAAAATCATCTGTCACACAAAATTAAATCTATAACGGCTTATCCCAGATTCAATTAAATACCTACTACCTAGGATAATGCCTTTTATGCAGTTAACGACTTCTTTCACTAAGGCACGTTTCTGCTCAGCTCACGCACTGGTTTATTGTTTATACAAAATTTGTTTTTGTTTTGTGATTTAGTTAGTGTTTACCTTCTGACTGAATTTACAGCTGTATGTTAACTTACTTTCTAACCGAATATACAGCTGTAGGTTTCATTCTGATACTATCTTATATTTTTACATCTTTATATTTTTATATTTTTGTTTTATATTATATAAATTTATTTAATTTTAATTTAATTTTTAGTTTTGCCTTTGTTTTGTTTTGTAGTGTTTGTTTTTGATATTTTTATTTTGCTTTGTCTACAAAATTTATATTTTTTCGACAATAAAGCATTTCTCTCTCTCTCTCTCTCTCTCATCAATCTAAATTATAAAAATGAAACGAATAAAATGGGCAAATCTATAAAACTGTGCTAATTAAAAGTAATAAATTTCACAGTAATGTTTTTATGCATAATACGTAGTTTATTTAAGTCAATATTATTGAAAGGTAAGTTTCGAATTTATTGAACAAAAATTAAGGCTGACTTGCAAATGAGTTTCATCTTTATTGCTGTATAGAATGAAAACTGTCAAAAGGAGGTGTTTACCAATCATCATGAGATAAGCTTTTTTACTCATTAAACTTATAATGCCCTTGAGATTCCCGTGATCCACTGCGAAAACAATTCCAGGATAGCACAACAATTAATTGTTCTGTCACAGACAATATATATCCATCCAACCAACGACGACTCATAATTACAGAGCAAACAGGCGACTTACATAACGAGTATAACTCTATTAACTTGCTTGGAGAACTAATTGAACCGATCTAGTTGTCTGGAAGGATGCCCTCTAGGGGTGCAATTTTCTTGGCGAAGGATATTTATCCTTCTTGAACGTTTTTCGGGAATGGGAACTAATGAAATTAGTAGCATTCGGGCTTTAATTGCCAGCTATCTTCTTATTTATCATTTTCATGTATCTCATTTTTTATCTTGATCTTCGTACCTATATACTGGATTGGAGGAAATACATTCCAAAAAGAAACAAGTAGTCCTCTTTCCAAGTAAAAATTCCGTGAAAGGATACCATATACGGCATACTCGTATGAAGAGAGTTTCGTTTTATATAATTTCTCAGAAAATTTAAGAAAAGCGGATTTTCTTTATTCTTTTGGTTTTTGTAAACGAGTGAATGAATGTTTACAGGAAAAATTTCGTATACATTCTTGAAAATTTTTGGTTCATTAGTTTTTTGAGAGCATGTACAGTGAGTGAGGCTGCTCATTCAATATATAAACCGGACCTGACCCTGAACCGATCCCGAATCCTGACACGAACCCAAAGAGAAGACAGTACAGGATACTGGTCGCGGTCTGGTCGCAAGTTTATTGTCGAACTAGAGCGCTGTATAGCAGATGGTTAGGTATTATCGCCCGCCATTACGTGTCCTAACTGTCACGTCATATCAAAAGATTGAAGAAGTAATCTTATGTTTGATTTCACCTCACAAGATTTTAAAATTTAGGAATATGAATTATGATAAAAGAGCTTCAAACATAAGAAACTTTCTACTGGCAATAATGAATTAAATTGCCAATTGTCCTCTCATTACTGCCACTGAAATGAACCAACTAATTTTAGCGTCAAACCAAATTAAGCGACCAAAATGACTACAAAATCGAGTTATGAGTCGCCGCTCTATTAGGCCATCACATTTATTATTGCGTGTGGTCACAGTTTGCTCATTAGAACCGGGGGCGGTTAGGTGTACCTACTCTATATGTATAATATGATGGTAGTGAGGGGACATACACCAAGCACAGCAACTCAATGGGGAAACGAAAATACCCACAGGCCTTTCACCTGACTAATAACACATTAGAGGCGGTAACAATGTGGGGACCTCACTCAAACGAGCAGAAACCGCACAGAGATTACGCACAACAAAGCGGGGGCGCCCGTGAATCCCACATTCGGTTCGGTGTGTGCTAGAGACAGAAGATGAAAAGGGAGATTGTGTATCAAATTACAGGATGTGAATGAGAAAGAGGTGGTCACTTGTCTGAGGAGATGGGGCACATAGTAATGAGAGTAGGTGGGCACTGCTTGACCCAAATGATTTAATTACATTCTCAAAGGTCTTTTATGAGTTCCAAACAGTCTCATATGAATTAAGGAATCTCTAAAATATATCCTTATGAAAAAGTTACTACCACATATTCCAAAATGAGCGATTTTTTTATAAAAAGTAGTTTGGGCGCTATACTTTCCTGAAGATAAAATTGTAAAAATTTCATTTGGTTCAAGGGATTTTGCCAAAATGTGATTCAAAGATAGATAGATTGTAAGGCGAAGACCCCAATAAATCATTAGTGAAACTCGACTTATACGTCTGAGCCTGAGTGGCTGACAGCTGTCATTTTTATACCCACAAACAGATGAAGTTGAAGTAAATATACATTTCGTCTCAATAATGTTACATTGGCCAATTCACCTTCCGAAAACCTCCGTAGCTATATCATTCAAATTTCTACCAAAAATATTTTTTCCCAAAAACTGGACGGACTTTGTTAGTTGGTTTAGTACCGATAAATACAAAATAATATTAATTCTATTGGTGTTAGTACTTTTAAAGTTGTGCAATTGTAGTTAGAAGATTTTGACACCCACCAACTTCAAAAGTAACAGCACCAATAGAATTAATATTATTTTGTATTTTTCAGTGCACCAACTAGAGTCTGTCCAGTTTTTGGTAAAAAATATTTATTTCACACATTTGAGTACAACATAGTCATGAAAATTGTTCACTAATACCAAAGAAGATAGTGTTTATCCTATTATCCATGTATATTCTTTGCTTGTACTTACGTTATTATTCAGAGATTTCAAAACATCGCGGCGGAAATACAAATATTTCAGACTTTACGACTGTTGTTACTTAAAAACCTTTGCGCCGTCTCAGATTTTCGATATTCGAGAAAAATTGCAGGAGGGAAGGAAATTTAAGATTTGATTTTTTCTAGATATGGGACCATTTCTCAATTCTCCTCTTTTAAATGAATCATCGGAGTACGTTAACTATATACAGCGCGCGCACAAACCAAAAAAAAGCAGACAGTCAAATTGTATACCTCCTCCGTTTGGGAAATCGGTCAAAAATTGATACAAAGACTTGATTTCTTTAGGAATGTTCGAGCAGTAGGTATTGGGACCGTTTGATAACTGTTTATAATGCGCATGTGCGATGTGAAATAGTTTCTAAGTGGTTTGAGATTTTACGAATCAATATGGAACTGGTCCAAATTGCTGCTTGAACACCCTCATTGTTCGATAAAAGATGATAGAAAGAAAGTAGTTTTAACTGTAACACCCGACTCAATGATTTTTTCTTCCTCATATAAACCTAGTCTATGCCTTAAATTCACAACTTTGTCAAATCGCAAAATGGGATCTGATTGGAATCAGCTAATTATTCAACAGAAATAAAATAAATATTTTTTACAAAAAAATGGACCGACGTTATTAGTTGATGCACTGGAAAGTATAAAATAATATTAATTCTATTGGTGCTGTTACTTTTGAAGCTGTGCAGTTGCAGTTAGATTGATAACTTTTGGCACCAACTTCACAAGTATCATCACCAATAGAATTAATATTATTCTATACTTTTCAGTGCATCAACTAATAACGTCGGTCCAATTTTTTGTAACAAATATTTATTTCATACTTTTGAGTGTACCTTACATTAGTCACCAAAATCGTTGAAAGTTCACTAGTACCTACCAATGAAGATAGTACTTATCCTATTACCCATGTATATTCTTTGCTTGTAGTTGTTATTATTGAAATTTCAACGCATCGCTGCGGAAATACGCTTGAGTATTTTATATGTTACCATTTTAACACCGATTTAACTCTAAAAATTTCCAATTTTCGAAAGAAATTGCCCTCTCCACATAGCAAAAATACATATCTAACATGCGTCTATCTCGAAAACCATAACACTTTTGAAAAAATGTTCAATTTAAACGTTTCCGGATATTGTCCTATCTTCAATTATACCAACTCAGATTTTCGATTTTCGAGAAAATTCGCCCCACCACTCCTTCGGAGGCGGTTTTCGGATTTGCGTTTTTATGAATGGGACCATTTCTCAAGCCTCCCCTATCAAATGAAGCCAAAATCATCAAAATCGGAGCTGGTTTACTATATAAAAGGCGCGCACGAACCAAAAAATAAAGAAGACAGTCGAATTGTATACCTCCTCCGTTCGGGGTTCGTCGGTCAATTAATATTACGAACTTACTTCGTTATTGCTTTTGCTTTGAGATCAAAATCAAATACGAAATATATCCTACCAACATGACAAAAAGCTTTCGGATTTGATTGAACAACAAAAAAATTATAAACAATAATTAAAAAGCAAAGTTCTACGCCTATGGTTTATCATAATTTGACTAGCTGAATACCCGTGCTGCGCTATGGTAACTAAGAACTACCGATGTACAGGTATATGGTAAAATGCGAACCGATATGTTGAAACACCCTGTATAAATTTTTAAGTAATCTGAAAATATGTAAAAAAATATAATGAAATAGACGTGTTTTTCCGAAAAAGTGATCGTTCTTGAAATAAAGAAAATTGTTTAATTTAAGAGGCGGTTTTATCCCCCTACACCCTACATTCAACCTGTATGCCAATTTTAAGCTTTTTACTTCAAGCGGCTTCACCAGGATCGTGAGTAATAATTGATCTGATTTCGTAAACACCCTGAATATGTTCTAAAATATGTAAAAAAATAAAATAGAATACCCGTGTTCAAGCGTATTTCCTAAAAACTGATGGTTTTTGAAATAAAATATATTGTTGAGTTTAAGGGGCAGTTTCATCTCCCTGGGATTTGAGTTTTGAAAAATCCAAAATTCAGCTTTTTCCATCGAGGAGTTTGAGCAGGATCGTGATTAATCAGTGAGTGAGTAGTCAGTCACCCAACTCTTTTATATATTAGTATATGTATAGATTATGAGTTTGTCCTATTAGATTATGTCATCCTGCAATTATAATAAATATTTCTTTACAAATAATTGGACCGACGTTATTAGTTCGTGCACTGAAAAATACGAAAAAATATTAATTCTATTGGTGTTGTTACTTTTGAAGTTATGCAGTTGCAGTTAGATTGATACTTTTTGGCAGCAACTTCACAAGTACCAGCACCAATAGAATTAATATTATTTCGTATTTTTCAGTGCACCAACTAATAACGTCGGTCCAATTTTTTGTAAAAAAAATATTTATTTCACACTTTTAAGTGTAACATTGGTCACGAAAATCGTTGATACTTCACTTCATTTGTTTCGAGAGATCCAAAAAATGGGGAAGGTACAGTTCCGAATTCTCCCCATAGATTTTTCGTGAAAACTTGATGTATATTTGTAAACATTTCATTTTTCTATCTATTTAGTATAATGGTAAAAAAATAAAGATGATAACTGCTAATCAGTATAAATCGGTAATAATATATAGAACAAGGATACCTAAAGTGGCAGACCTAAACAAATATTGTAAGTGTCCAGTGAAAGTCATATCAATCCAACTGAATAGACCATGACATCAATCTAGATGTAACAAGGGGCATCATGCGGAACTACGCTTTCATCAGTCATGAATTTATATAGCTTAGCTTTATCGCTGTTGCTATCTGTCAGAATATTTTTACCCCAGATTCTCGAAATTAATCATCCCTCTGAAGAATGTCTTTTCAATTCAGATTATATTTATGATACATGTAACCCAAATTCGACAAGGTTCTTACAATGACACCAACATCATATGAATATTTGAAAAAAAAATTGACCGACGTTATCATTTGGTGCACTGAAAAATACAAAATAATATTAATACTATTGTTGCTGATACTTTTGAAGTTGTCCAGTTGCAATTAGATTGAAAACTGTTGGCACCAAATTCACCAGTACCAGTACCAATAGAATAACCTAATAACGTCGGCCCAATTTTTTGTAAGAAAATAGTCATTTCACACTTTTGAATGTAACATTAGTATCGAAAATCGTTGAACGTTTACTTATACCATTACCCATGTATATTCTTTGCTTGTACGTGTTATTATTCAGTAATCGAAGAAAATCGTCGCGGAAATACGCATATTTTAGAATTTACCACCGCTGTAACTCGTAAATTGTAACTTTATGGAAACATTTTTGAAAATAAAGGTTGCTACAAATAATCTGGTCTTTAAATGGGTATTTGGTTGCCTCAAATTTTCAATTTTCGAAAGAAATTGCCTTCTCCACATAGCGAAAATATACATATTTGAGGTTTTAACATCGCTGTAACTCGAAAACCGTAACTCTTTTAAAAAAATGTTCAATTTTAACGTTTCCGGATATTGTCCTATCTTTAATTCTGGCAACTCGAATTTTAGATTTTCGAGAAAATTTGTCTGCTCCACCCCGTTCGGCGTTCGTCGGTCAAAAACTTAAAAGTGGATACTTCAAATAAGAGCTTGGAGTTTCAATAACTGTAAAATTTGTACTTTCAAATGTTCGATAAGATGTGCGGGTAATATGTTACTATAATACTTTTTCGTACCTAGCCTTTTCAAAAACCTTGCCTTTCACAACCTATAAATACTACAGAGTGCAAGCTTTGTCATGTCAGATAGTACAATTTTTTTCCTGTTCTTACCAAAACCAATCACAATCCAAATTCGTATCTATTATTATTTTTATCCATGTCAGATATTTGGAAAGCTGAATGTGACAATAAATACAATAATCAAGTTGGTAAGGTAGGCACTCTGCAGATTCTAATCAATTCGAATTTCACATATTGACAATGTTAGACGGTTTTAGGCATACCAACAAACTTGTGACATATTCAATATTTCATTAGAATTTGGTGCTACATTGAGAGTTGTTCATATTCACACCGTTTCACGATGTGAATATATTACTATATCGTTTGTAAAAAAAAACAATAAATATTTTTTTAAAAAAATTGGACCGACGTTATTAGTTGATGCACTGAAAAGTATAAAATAATATTACTTCTATTGGTGATAGTACTTTTGAAGTTGTGCAGTTGCAGTTAGATTGATAACTTTTGGCACCAAATTCACAAGTACCATCACCAATAGAAGTAATATTATTTTATACTTTTCAGTGCATCAACTAATAACGTCGGTCCAATTTTTTGTAAAAAATATTTATTTCACACTTTTGAGTGTAACATTAGTCCCGAAAATCGTTGAACGTTCACTATACCATATCAATGAAGATAGTACTAGTCCTATTACCCACGTATATTCCTTGCTTGTAGTTGTTATTATTGAGATCTCAGAACATCGCTGCGGAAATACGCTTGAATATTTTAGTTGTTACCATGTTAACACTGATTTAACTCGAAAACCGTAACTCTAAGGAAAAAATTTTCATTATAAATGTTGCTACAAATAATTATATCTTTTATGTAGTATCGAAAAATTTTAAATTTTCGAAAGAAATTGTCCTCTCTACATAGCAAAAATACATATTTAACATGCGTCTATCTCGAAAACCGTAACACTTTTGAAAAAATGTTCAATTTAAACGTTTCCGGATCTTGTCCTATCTTTAATTATATCAACTCAGATTTTCGATTTTCGAGAAAATTCGCCCCTCCACCCCTTCGGGGGCGGTTTTCGGAGGGAAGGAGATTTCGGATTTGCGTTTTTATGAATATGGGACCATTTCTCAATCCCCTTCTTCCAAATGAATCCAAAATCATCAAAATCGGAGCTCGTTTACTTTATAAAAGGCGCGCACGAACCAAAAAAAAAAAAATAAAAAAAAGAAAGCAGACAGCCGAATTGTATACCTCCTCCGTTCGGGGTTCGTCGGTCAAAAAAATCACGTTATTCCCGTTCGAGATATTCGCACAAAACATGAGTCTGTAGGCAAGCAAGAAAGTTAATCCGCACGATAACTCAAAGGTTTTTTGCTGTTCGTTAGTGTTGGCCCAAGGTAGAGCCCTATTGTTCTTAGTGAAGTTTAGATACTCTGGTGTCGACCCTGTTTTTTAGATAGTTTTCTAAGGAAAATCATCGAAAATCTCAAATTTCCTCACTTTTTGGGGCTAAACTAGAGTCATAATGGTATAATTTAGCCAAATATACAGAAATAAGACTAAAAATAACATTTTCGTCAGATAAAATTTAAAACTGTTGGTACAAAGAGTATGCTAATCAGTGTGAATATGCCCATGAGGGCTTACTGCCTTCGTTACTAGTTTTATACATAGATTAATTTGAATGACGCAATTTTCCTATATTTGTTATCCAAGTACCACTATGATAAATACTTCATCATTCAGTGCCATCTAATAAAGTTGGCCCAAATTTAACCAGAATCAAATTTTATCCTAATATACCGATACGCCAACGGCTATAAGGAAGGAAGGATATAAGCTCTTTAACTCGATCAACAATCCCCCATATAAGTTATAAAGACATGACCTCCTTACACTCGACTCTTCTCATTAATATTCAAATTGTATTCGCATACTGATTATTCACAGCTAATTTGAGAACGTTTTATTAGAATTTCCCAAGGATTGGCGGCTTTAATAATGCTCCTGCTTGCTTACCTAGTCTTCTCTAGCATTAGCAAATTGAATACATTCCAGTACTGCGCTGATGATATAAATGCAAAAAACACGCACATATTAATCATATAATAAATATATAAGACGGAAATATAAATGAACAAGCAGCTTTACATGTATTTGCATGTGCTCATGAATATCGATTGATTGGAAATCGGACGTATTATTATAAATTTGAAGCTACGTGTCTAGTGCTAATTAGTGTGGTAAACACAGGGATTATCAGATCTCGTGAATGGTATTTACACAAGAGATTAGAAGTTCAACTACATCGAGTCATTTTACTTTCGTTCACAATAGTGACTTTTATATTCGTAGGTTTCCTGATCAGTTGGTATCACATATCACTAGATTTATCTGTTTGATTTTTTTGGGGGGATTTCTGAAAGAGACGACACAAATATCTCCATAAATTAAAGATGAAAATCATCCAATGCTGATGAACAGGCTAAGAAAGGAGCACGGGATTTCTTAGATATTGAGAAAATAAACATGACAAAATCAGACGCCAAGTTAATGATCAAAGAACACGTAGTCGCAGCATGGAATAAGGAATAGCTGGAGAAGCCTCCAGAAAAATTGAAGCATTTCTGAAAAAAGTTTTCAAATATTCCACTGAAACTCAAGGAATATGTGGTATTACCAAGACTATCAATAGGACACACAAATATTACTCAAACCCACCTTATGAGAAAGGAACCGCCTCCAATTTGTACTTTTTTGTGAGACCGGCACCTTGCTCACGGTAGAACATATAGTTATAGAATGTTCAAGATTTAGATCCCAGAGGAAAAAAGTTCCACATCTTCCTTCCTATCAGCAAATGCTTGTGCAATCCTCTACTTCAAATAAGTGTGTTAAATTTTCTGGAGGATATAGAACTGTATGAGGAAATATAAATTAATGACAAATTTGCACATAAACACTCTGTGGTTCTTAGTTGATTGTTTTATTTTATTATACTGTTTATTAGGTATATTCGCCATCTAAGTGATAATATGTTATTTTAGTTTTTAGTTCATTGTTTGTATTTTATTGTATTGTTCACTTTATTTTCATGTCACTGAATTGTAACCTTGGTTTTTAGTTGATTGTTTAAATCTAATTGTTTTAGTCGCTCATAACCTTGATGGTAATGTGACTTTAAATTAAGTTACAAAAAATCCAAATGTTTACCAAAAACGCATCGAACTGAAATTAACAATTGTCGAAAAATGAATAATGTCAGAAAGATACAAAATGATTTTTGACCGACTTCACAGTCGGAGGAGGTAGGTATACTACAATTCGACTGTCTGCCATTTCATGTTCGTTTGCGCCTTTGGCCATTTTTTCACACAAAATAAATAAATAAATATGTTTTTTGGACTCAGGGACCTCTGAAACGTAAATATCTGTCGAAATCCGCCCCCGTTTCATGTAAAATTTAGCAACTAGCAATCGCGTGGTTGTCTCAGTGTTGCCACAGTCTAGTATACGCAGTCTATAAAATATTGGATATAAAAGAGAGAATAGCAATTTCATTGAGAACATGTTAAAAGTAATTTATTATTCACAAATACACGCAATCAAACTCAGTTTGATAATTTTTACTCGAGTATTAGTTTAGGCTCCAAGACTGACAGAGCGACAACACTGTACCAAATAGATGTTTTGACAGCGACGATTGTGCGATAGTCCCGCCCCCGTATCACGTAAAATTTAGCAACCAGTTGCAATCGCGTTGTTGTCTCAATGTTGCCACTGTCTACATATAGCATATCAGACCCTCTCTATAAAATATTAAATAAATAAGTGAAAATAGCAGTTTTATAAAGAACATTATAAAAAATAATTAATTATTCACAAATACATGCAATCGATGGTCTATAATGCATGCAATCAACTTCGCTTTAATACTTTTATTTGAGCATCAGCCTAGATTCTACATTGAATGAGCGGCAACACTGTACAAAATCGACGTTTTGACAGCGACGATCGTGCGATAGTCGCGATCGCGTTGCAGTTGCTATTTACGTGATAACCCCGCCGGTCGCGTTGCAGTTGCTATTTACGTGATAACCCCGCCGGACAATTTTACACGAATGCAATACTTTCGTTATTATGTTACTTAAGGTAGCGGTAGGAAAGCAAAAACTCGTCGAAAAAAAATGTGAACATTGAGTTGCGTTTAAATTTTACCTATATTATTTCACACTAAAAGACAAAGTTTCTGAACTACATAAATATAAATGGCATGCAGCAAAACTATCTACGATAGAATTTTATATCTGAGAACAAATTATATAGCTCTGTACAAAAGAAAAATCAGGGCAGCTGTGCTGCTAGTCGGATTTTCCATTCAGCGCAATAGCAATTTAGCTACCGGTTTTGTAATATCTGTCTTTATTTCCTTATAAAACGCAACGAAGGTGAATTGAAAATGAGATCATGGCGGCTGAGTGGAAAACGATTGTCTTGACAGAAAAAAGCTGCAGCAGTTACCAGGCTAAGACATGGTGGACCCACGCGTTTCTAACCCAGCAATATCGATCCTCTCACAGGTTATGTTTATTAATATCAGAGATGTTGTTGAGTTGTAAGGAATAGGACCGCTTTTGTTTTCAAGGTGTATACAGATATTTGGTAGCCAGGCGCGAACCTCAGAGCAACTTCTGTGAGAAAATATTTTTATGTTTCTATCGCTATACACCAAATAGCTAGGTAAATAATGTTTTCTAATCGTGTAAAGTTTTCCATATTGATTTTTCAACAGTTGTTTAAGTTCCAGGGACTCCTGAGTCCAAAGAACAAAAAAATATATTGGGTCTGTCTGCATTAAGATTATCTCGCAAAAGGATGACGTTTTTTTCTTTCTTAATTGAAAGAAACCAAAATCGAACGAATATTGCACAAGATGGGCGCATCAAAAACAAAAAAATCGGTTCATCCGTTCCCAAAATAATCTTGGTACAGAAAGATAGACATATTATTGGCTGAAAATATGATTCCTGGACTCAATGATCTCCGAAACCGAATACAGGAAATTTTACACGATTACAATACCTTTTGTATGAATTGGCAGCATTGTATTAGAAAAAGTTCTGTATTACTTCTTTCCAAAATAGGTAGGTACATTCAGGATTTTGGAATAACTACCTATGGTATTTTATAATTCATACTTAACCTGGGATATATGCAGACTAGAATAATGCGACCAAACTCATACCTGCAACAAAGAAAAATAAACGTTAATACATTGACTTCGAAATCTGTACTTATGAATAAATTGCAAATATAAAAAAAAACGAATCAGAAACAGTTCATAAGTATGATAATGAGTAAATGTGTTTTGAACAAAAAAAATACTCTTTCGGCTATCACCTCGGATTTCGACCTTCATATTTTTCTCCGAGTCTAATGAATCATTTGGTTAAACAAAAAGAAATATACATAAGCGCATTCACCAAAAATTGGAATGAGAAACAGCAGGTCTCATGGTCCGAGAACCCCTAATAAACATATTCAATAATTCAGATGCATCGAAGATTTTTGGTAATGCGAACTTTACAGTCACAAACCTACAAAATGACCATTTTCACCCGTATCTATAACCGTCACTTCCGATTACGTCAAAAATTAAAAGCAATAAAAAATCTTTAGGTTGGTAGAAAATATTCAAAATTTTCGACAACTTTCAAAAAAAATCAAGAAAACAACTATTGAGGCAGCATCAGAGTCCTGTCCTGTAGTCCTGGTAACTCTCTACACACACATATTCATTATAATGAATCCTTACGTTTGATTTAAATGGAGTAACGAAATACTCCAGCGGACAAGATTGCCCATTTTGTCTTAAATACTGTAACGTGAGAACTCACCCAAATAATAAAAGACACACACACACAGTCACACAAATATCTGGAGGCCTGGAAGCATCTCGATTGCTCTACCGACTGAGAATGTTGGTAATAACATCCTGGGAATCCAGAAACATGGAGAATCTACTGATTTGGTCTATTCTAGACGAGAAGCTTCGAAATAGGAGGTTAAGTGAATATATACACACGGACCACGGAAGTAGTCAGTCAGTCATAGATCACAAACGGTTATAACTCATAGGCAGTAGAAAGTCGTTGTAGTCCGAGAAATAAGTGTGAATATAAATGTGTATATAGTCGTGTAGTTATTGGTGTAAATAAATAAATGAAAATAAATCGAACCCAGTTTTAATATAAATTCCCGTTACAATAATATTATTCACACATTCCAAACACATACATCCATGTCCCTGTCTTATTCATAAGATTTTTCAGACTCTGGAGTCTTGAACTATCAATACATGTTTTTTGTCGGTAGAAGAAACAGAATTATACTAAAGAACTAAATTTATGTAATCACAATCTCACATATGACGTCATCGATTTGTTCTTTAAATAGAACGCCCTATAAATTTTTTATTTTTGCATTCTCAATTAAAAAAATCTCAAAAAGATATCCTGCTTCTATTCAATAATGTATAGTTTTGAAGATAAAATTATTTAAAAATCATGTTTTCGTAGGTACCTATTGAATAAATTAAAACAACAGAATAATACAGCGGAATACTAAATTGCCCCAAAATAAACTACAGTATAAGTGTTCAGTAAAGACCATTTAAAAATGTGCCTATCTATTTTTACTTTCCTACGCTACTATAGTAGCTGTATAAGGGAAGTATTGTAATCGTGTGAAATTTTCGTTATCGAGATTTTTACAAATGTTGACGTTTCAGAGTTTTCTAAGTCAAATAAACATATTTTCAGCCATTGATTTGTCTGTCTGTCTGTCCGTCTGTCTGTCTATCTGTGACAGCATTATCTCGGGAACGGATCGGTGAATTTTGTTGCTTTCTTTTTTATTTTGTTTGGTACCAATATCACTCGCCGGTGGCACTGAATGAGAATCCTGTAAACACTGGGTGTTGAGCTATAGCTAAAAAACGTGATTTGATCAAAACGGCTCTAAGGATTTTGATTAAACTTGCCTAAAGTATTCTTCTGAGAGCCCTTTACAACCCACATATAAAGCCATCTCTGGGAAAAAACACAACAAAAAGTTATGCTTGAATAAAATTCCGTATTTTCCACATGTTTCTTCAGATTCTGGCAAAACGTTTCATCTTACGAAAAAATGTTACATGACCATTCTTGACATGCTGAAAAAAATGAATGGTAGCACGATTTGACCAGAGGATTCTTTCCTACCGCTATTATCGTCGCTATGTAAGGAAAGTATTGTAATAGAGTAAAATTTTGCATTCACTGGAATTTGCCTGCGAGCGGTAGGAAAGTCGTGTGAGTGGACACACACAAGTTCTTTTTAATAATTATTTCTAAATACCATTTTAAACTGTCAATCATCGAACATAAGTACATATTTTGTAATTGCCTTTAAATGTAGAATGCAAAAATGAAAAAGTGGGTAGGGTGTTTATTTAAAAAATAAAAGTCATATTTCAAATGGTGATAACATCTTAATACTCGATAAAATGGGCGTTTTGAAATAAAAATCAATCAGCCGTATTCATAATCGAAACTTAGCACGCTACTAAATTAAGTGCGGAGGTTTATGGCTACCAGAACACACGACTGACCTAACCTTCAATCCACCGTCGTAAATGATGACTGTGCTGCAATCTAACTGACCTAACCTAAAATTAGGTTTAAGACTCTTATGTCAGTATTATGGAAGGATAGTGTTTTGTGTTTTATTTTAATACGGTCAGAACTTTTATAAATATGCAAAATAATTGAATGAATGAATGTACATATTCCATTTGGCTGTATACTTATTTATTTATTTCCCAATGTTTAGGGGCTAGTTATTAAAAGTATATAGTAAAAACTGCTTTTAAATCCTCTTCATCATCACCCTCTAATCAAAATCGGTGATTAAAAAGAGAATGCTTAATCATGAAAAAATCTGACAGTCCGTAGCCAGACGAAAAAATCAATTTTATAGCATACATTAAATTGAGAATAAATATTTTTTACAAAGAAACACTTTTGAGTGCAACATTAGTCATCAAAATCATTTAAAATTCACCAAAGAAGATAATACGTTGCTTAAACTTATTCAGAGATTTCAAAACATCATGGAAATACACATACATATTTCAGAAATTTCCAATTTAAATGTTGCCGGATATGGTCTCTTCTTTAATTTTGTCGTATCAAATTTTCGATTTTTGAAAAAAATGGCCACATCCATTTGAAAGGTGCAAACATTCATTAAAAAAAGCATTTTTCGAAAAATATTTTAATGAAAATTGTTAAAAATTGTATTTACTTTTAAATATAATTTTTGGTATAAAATTTTCGTACCGAATCTCCCGGGAGCTTGAATTATTCTCCGTAATTTTTTTCTCAGTTGCGAATTTTTTAAAGAAAATTGCACCTCGAAAAATTTTTCGGAAATTATTCAAGCTCTAGGGAGATAATAAATGATAACAAATTTATATTAGTTTTGATAGCCGCTTTTTAAAACCATTTTTTAACTTTACTTTTGTATTAATTAATTATTTATTATAATTAACACCATGCCGTTGATTAAAAAAAGAATCGAAGTTGCACACCTTTCATGAAGTTGTTCAAAGAACCACCTTCAAGCGTTAAATAGCATTAAATGAGTTAAGGGTGCATTCATTGCGGGGGCGCTTCGAAGAATGGTCGTCCCTTCGTTATACCCCCATAAATATCCATTAGGGCAATCTGCTGGAAGTGTCCCTTGCAATCTGTTCGCTGGCGCTTCCAGTTCGTCCAGCAGCACCCAACTAGCTAGCGCCAAGTTTCCGCAATTCTGTGTATGTGTAGCCCCGATTTATTCACGTCGTTGCTGTAAAGGCTACATAAATGGAAGACACGAGAGTGGGGTTTCAAACGCCCCAGCGTGATTAAAGGTGATATGCCATGCTCGAGCAGTTGATGGAGATCTCAAGCGTATTGCCTCGAAAGGCGTCCATAATATATTATAGAGCTAATGCCCATTTCCCACGAGGAGAAAAAGGGCCAAGGCAGCAACGTCTTTTTTGCCTCCACTTCAATCGTCCCTCTGCCGCTGAATGATGTACGAGCGGGTGTATTTATATCTTGCATATCATTCCGACATGACCTCAAAACATTGACACGACAGGCTCAACATTTTGACCAACTTCTCAAATGGAGGAGGTATACAACTTACTTATTTACTACTGCAATCGTTCGCACTTTCGAATTTCGAAAAAATGTCAACAGCATCCTATTACATGTCAATAAAGAAGACCAAAATGATTTTTTTTCAAAAATTTATATCGAGCGATTCAAAAAAAACTTTCGAAATATGCTATTTCATGTGAGACGGATTTCTCAGTATGTCTTTGCTTGATGGCAGCCATAATAATCAAACATATTTATTGTCTGTGAGTGTGAAGATGTCGGAAAATGATTGAATTCAATTCCAAACCAAATCTATTCTATTTTAAAACAATTTTGGAAATATTTCAAAGAAGAAATAAAATATTTCTGTTGCATAAAATGACAAGTAATGTATATGGGATATTGCGAAATTTGTAACCACGATAGGTTAAAGATGTCAAGTTAAACTTTACTATAAAAATCCATCGTACAAATACCTCAGAGGGGTCCGTTAATGGGCATGATTGGAGTAGTAGTTTTAAAATGGCGGTCGACCAAACTTTAAAACAATCTCAAAATGTAGCCATTAACTATGCGTATGTTTTTGAAATAAATCCATTGCATTGACCAGGTTCAAGAATGCATGGAAACAGATATGTCACGTCCTAATGACCATCACTGGATCGAGTTTAGGAACACACGCTAAATGTCACATTTTTTTGTTATAGATATGATCTGTACCTACAACATCTGTTCGACGCATTTTTTTCTTAAAAATTAACCTTGAAATTTACCTATCCGTTGGCTTCGAACCGTCGGATTTTCTCTCTTCGCATAGTAAACGTGCTGCGATGAGGAGGTTAAAAATTTGATCTGGCAGGATTGGAGAAAAGATCCAACAGTTACAATTGGACATAATAAAAAAAACTCTTCACGGTTTCCGAGTTACAGCAATACTGTTCCCACTATAGTTAAGAAATAACTGAATTTAAGTAAACGTTTGAATTGAAAAATTTCATGACTAATAATATTATTTTGTATTTTTCAATGCACCAACTAATTAAGTCGGTTCTATTTTAATGAAAGTATTTATTATTCGTGATCTCAAGCCCGCTGCAGACGGAGTATGTTTTGCTACATGTTTCCTTGACGGGAACTAGGCATGGTGCTGTGCATGCTTCCGTGTAAGAAAATGACATCACGTGCACGGTTGGCTGCCTGAACCATGCGCGGCAACATTTATCGGATCGTGCAGCAAAACAAGCAAGCAATCATGCAACAAAACATACTCCGTCTGCAGCGGGCTTAATAGTGCAGTTAGGAGTCTAATAGAATAAATATAAGGCGACTTTGTGTTTTCGACCGATTTCCAAAATAAGAGGACTGCAAAGAGTTGGTCCTTTCGAAAAAAGAGAAATCCAATAGCCCTTCCCCCAAAACACTCACACAGAGGTAGTGAAGGGGGATTCTTTTGGAAAATTGAAAATTTTAGACGGCATAATCAAAGTCCACGGTAAAGTTTAAATTGTAAATTTTTTTAAATCTAAGACGGTTTCCGAGTTACAATACTATCTACAGCTCCCGCTAGTTAAGAAATCACTGAATTTAAGTGTAGAAATGTTCAACTAATTTGATAAATAATAAAACACTCAAAATATAAAATAAATATTTTTTGATAATAAATAGCACCTACCATTATTATTTGGGGCACAAAGGATTAAAATACCAATATAATTAATATTATGGAACAATAACTAATAAAAGTAATTTTTTTACAAAAAATATCTGTAAGTTACTTATTTCAAATTTTCAAGTGGTCCTTAATGATAACTCGTATAGAGGCATCTTCCTTGACGAGATAAGACGAGATTTTAAATGATATGGTTTTAACTCGGATACAGTCGAATATTTTAAAACAATTTTGCCACATTTTTTGGATTTTTGAGATAAAATGGGCCGTCCCCAAACTCTAGAAGAGGTTTATGGGAGAAGGACATGTTAGGATATGAAAAGATTGATATATGAAAATTCTTAGCTGTCGTCTCTCTTGCGTTTTTCTTGAATGAAAGAAAAAAGAGAATTCCAGGTGCAATGAGAAAATCCAATAATGGTTTCCAAGAGTCAAAGTTTAGAATGAAACTTATATTAAGGCTCTTGATCAATGCCTGACAATCTTTACAGTTTAATGAAACTGAATACACCAGTTAACAAGAACCGAAAAAATGATAAGACATCCCAAAATCCTCTGTAATTGAGATAAGATGTTAGTAATATAACCGATCTTCAATAAAGCCGATCGTCTAGACTTTTAAATATCAGTTTCATAGGAACACATAGCATTACCCGACCCCTGATGGAAGAATGCAATGGAGGTACATTTTTTACAGCCACTGGTCGCCAGAAAAGAGAAAAAACTATAAAGAAACATTTTTGATTCCGGAATAAAATTGAAACTGTCTATACCAGGGTTCGTGGTAAGATATTTCACTGGAATATTTATAACAGAAACTGTCAGAGATAAACTATCGATAAAACAAAAGTCGAAGAAAGAAACTACCAATAAAAAGCTTTAAAGTACTCTAGTTAACTATGCATAGATAATTTCTTGAAATTTTATTAAAGAAACCGGATATGCTTCCTTTGATGTGCGCACTTTTCAACCTGTCCTTTCAACAAATAATGTAAGAGCTCATTAGAAAACGTTCAACGCTATCCTTGTTGAGAATGGGTGGTATTACGATTTTGTGGAGGGTTGTGAAGATTTCCCGACTCCGTTTTCCAGGCTCGCCGACGGAAAACCATGAATCAATTCAATAGTATATTATTCTGTTATCTGATGGCGCAGATGAGAGAAGATCCATCATGATGTGACATTTTGATGAAGGAGTCTATGAAAGAAGAGAAACGAACTGGTAACTGGCAGGCAAGTGATTGAGGCTGAGACTGATAAAATAATCAATAATCGAAGAGAAATGCCTTTTCAGATTACCCTTGTTCCTGTCGAATGAGTAACTGAGCTGTGAATTTAGAGTTCGGATTTTAAGTATTAATTATAAAGTCAGCCTAGTCAGTCCACAAACAAAACTTTTGTAATTTTGTACGAATTACTACAATTATTCTGCACTAGAAATGGAATGAAAACTCCATTTGAATCATAAATCAACTTTCTATGTAGCCAATCCCGTGTGGAAACTTCTTGACTACATCAAATTTGTATCCACACTCTCCCGGCATTTAAATATTGATTTAATTTTAAATAAAGACTGAGACTCGTTACTTCACGTTGGCGGCTAACTACTTCTATTCTTCTTATATCTTTATCAAGGGAAAAGCTGAGCCAAAAACTTCATTTTGACTCGCTCACCAAGAGTTATGGGGAGAACAATATTTGCATGAATAGCCTTTTGTTTTGTAGAGAGCGCCTTAATCTGTTCAATTCAATAGGATCTCGAAGATGGGAAAAGATAGCGGTTTGGAAGTGGGTAGTAGGGGGGAAACGTTTTGGTTATTTAGCAGGAAAGCAAAAATACCATTCAATGCCTTTGTGGCGGATGGAAAAAAGCGTTTCATGAATAATAATTTTCGGTTTTAAATATTTATTACTCTAGAGATGGGGCAGCGCATAATTATTTAATAATCAATGAACGTTTAGCGAGAATATCTTTTGTCATATATTTTTTCATATTATATCTGGATTGCGATAGCATCTGATACGTATACGTTTATAAATGTACCTAAAGCCTGTTACGGACGCTCAAGCTACTCGTAAGATTGCTCTAATAATGTTTCCTATTTCTTGTAAAATAATAGGTAGCAATAGTAGGTAAGCCAACTCAATAAAAACTTTTTTGACCGGTGAACCCTGAGGAGGTTTTTTTGGTTCGTGCGCGTTTTATATAGTAAACGTCCTCTGATTTTGATGATTTTTGATTCATCTGAAAGAGGATACTTGAGAAATTAAATCCGAAACCTCAATCTCTCCGAAAATAAGGGGTGGAGGTGGCAAATTTTCTCGAAAATCGAAAATTCGAGATGGCAGAATTAAAGAAAACAAAATATCCGGAAACGTTTGAATTGCATTTTTTTTTCAAGAGCTTCGGTTTTCGAGTTTCTGCGATTTTAAAATTTGAAATATGTGTATTTTCGCTATGTGGAAGAGGTAATTTCTTTCGATAATTGAAAATCTGAGAATGAAAATGAATGACCAGATTATTTGTAATTTGTAGCCACATTTATATTTTATATTGAACATTTATTCAATAGAGTAAAATTTTTTTTAGTAACAGCAGTGGCAAAGTTTATAATATGCGTATTTCCGCGTCGATGTTCTTAGATTTCTGAATAATAGCAAATACAAGCAAAGCATACATGGATTATGGATAATGGTAAATGTTCAACGATTTTCGTGACAAATGTTACACTCAAAAAATATTTTTTTTTAAATTGGACCGACGATCATTTGGTGCACTGAAAAGTAAAAAATAATATTAATTCTATTGGTGCTGGAACTTGTGAAGTTGGTGCCAAAAGTTTTCAATTTAACTGCAACTACACAACTTCAAAAGTACCAGCACAAATATAATTAATAATATTTTGTACTTTTTAGTGCACCAACTGATAACGTCGGTCCAATTTTTTGTAAAAAATATTTATCATATTTCCTTCAGAGTTTTTCAAATACAATACAATATTTTTTAATTATTCCTCTGAAAAAGCATTAAGTTTAGTGAAAAATAGTCCAAACTATTTTTTTAAGTGAAATGATTTGTGAATTATAATTATTTAAATTTTATGGTACTATCACTATATTTGTGTTACTTTGTAAATTACGCCCCATTGGGGTATAGAAGGAAACTTAAACATAAGTTCCAGCACTTTCTCTTATGCGAATTTGTCATTTAATATTTTCTCCATAAGTTTTAGGATATATATAGTTTCGGAGATACATCCGAGTGCCTCTCTCAATCAGACACCCGGTACAATTATTTAAACTCGATGTGAAAAGAATTAGGTAATCCGTCAAAATCGAGTTGTTTGATGAACGAATTTCGATTCAAGTGCCGACACGCTCAAGAATGTCGTTTAACTTACAGAATCCAAGTCTTATGATTTCCTTGAGCGTAAGTACATGGCAATATTCACATTTTATGAAATAACTTTTTTTTGTCCAACAGGATACTTCGTTAAATAATCAAATCAAATTCAACTCAAGAAGTTACGTCTCAGCGGCGAAGAAAAAAGGTTTATGACGTCATTAAAATTCGACCTTTCCTTAGGCTGTTAAACTAGCAAGACCTTTATTTACATACTCGTTATTTTTCATCACCCTTTCAAAGTTTCACTGTCATATTTTACCAGGGAGACCTTTGCGGCAAAATAACTAAATTAAAGTATAAAAGCAATTTTCCAAAGTAAAAAGTAATAGATGTTCCTCAGATATAATTAACAAATACAAAAAAAACTTCAACGATACAGAAGTACCTACAGAGTGTCTAATAGAAAAAATATAAACCTCGTTTATTACTTACCTACCGCTACTTTAAGTAGCCTGGGCTTAATAAATAAATTATTTTAATCGTGTATAGCTGAGACACGTGGTTCGTTCAAAATTGTGGCACGAAAACGACTCTTAACGATTTCGATGAATCCTTTTCATTCAGGTTAAGGCCCCAGATATACCGCGTATCTCGGAGAAAAGTAGTGAGCTAGATCTAGCATATTTTCAAACATTTTAATCTTATTCTGGCTAACAGGTTACACCTCAAAATTGAATATGACCATTGTTGTTTGTCTTGGCACGCTGAAAAAAATAAATATACCCATGATCTGATTTTTTTATTCGTTTGAGAGCCTTCGGAAAGTCGTGGGAGTCGACAAACCAGATTTTTTCTATGAAACCTTCACAAAAATACTCTATATCGACAATAGACAAAGAGGAAATAATACAAAAAGAATATGAATTCTGGCCCATATCCAAGTTAATCGATCAAAGAACTGCCCCATAAGCGGACATTTTATGAGGCACTCTTGTCTTTCTTCCAATCGTAAAACCAGTCGTAAAAATAGTTCAGGTCTAACTAAATGACTCTACCACATGATTTTAGTGCACCTTAAAGGAGGATAAATGTTGAGACTTTTCTCATAGAAATCTGTGTATTAGAGGTGAGTGGTGTATAAATAAACGGAAATCCAGAAAGTTATTTGAGATGTGGACGATGGAGACATTAAAAGAGAAATACATTCTAGAAGATGGCAGTTATAATTTCAAGATGAAGTAGTATTTATTTTTGGAAATAGAAATAAGTGGTTAGGTAGAGCGACAAAAAGATAATCATCTCGGTATATACCTCTTCTAAAAATTAAGTGCTAGTTGGAAAGGTGTCCTGTAAATCGCCACCAGTGACAATCGATACCAGTCGGTTCCGTTCTAAGAAAAAATCGAATTGTTTTTTTTTATTAGTATCATTTGACGTTGTAAAGTACATAATCTATATTAAACCTTGTTTGTCGAAGTAAATTTATGTGATTTCGCAAAGTATTGCGAATAATATAAGTATATATTTTTTTTATAATTTCTTCTTCCTTAAGCTGGGTACTCACGGTCCAACATGTAGGACTACTTTCAGATACGGTCGTCAACTCATGCTTCTACAAGGGATTAGAATAACTGTTCCAACCAGTTTTGATGGTTTAAAAGACTGAATAATTTGTGTTTTTAATTGACAATAGTCCGATATCTAATGTAGCCCTGCAAAGTAACCAACCCTTTAAATTGGACCATGATTGTTAGGCTTTAGTTAACTTCAACGTCATCACTTTTTACAATTTCGAAGAAAATATCCGTTAAGGAAGTAACAGTATTCACCACTTTCTTCATACCGTTCAACATATTTTCCTGCCATTCATCTAGATTTTTTTTTATGTACACTTGTTGAACTCTCTGATCCTTCCTTAAAACCTTTATTGAGATAAAAAGATTATTGACGCGTGGACTCGGTGCACGATCAGTATTGATCCTGTTGAGATATACTTTGGCAGATTTTGTTGTTCGGTTGATGTCTCTTATGACAACTACAAACCTCGACCATGTTTTCAAGCCACTTCTGTAAGAAAAACAAACTGAAAATTAATTGTTTTTTTCATAGTGTGGCGCTCATGAGTGTATTTCGACGCAATTTTTGTTGGACTTTTCTTGGAGTAACTTACATTTCGTGAACATTATTTTAAATGAACTTCTTTTATGTTGAAAAAGCATCCAAGTAGTAGGATTAATAGATTCAATTTTTAGTGCGGAAATTGCTGCTTACCAATCAACTGAGGCTGGTTTTCAGTCAAGTAGGACTTCTATAAGGAGACGTAAAAGTCTTATGTTTTTGTTTTGAAGTATAGTGCAAACATTACCTACTAGATATAGGTTTATTTAGTTCCCAGATGTAGCGTAAGTACTCTATTGTCGCTATTGGTGATCGACACATATTCTTTGCAAAAATAGGATTGTGTAGTATTTGGTGTTGTTCAAATACCTATTATAAACTTCATGAACAATAAAATTATAAATTTGCGAATGCTATGACTTGCTACACTGTCTCAAAAAAATAGCATCAGAAATGCTGGGAGTAGCATTTTTCTATTAGCGAAAAATAAAATCTTCCATTAATACTATACTTAGAATTTACTATAGAAGAAGATCATCTGATCCTCATGCAATATAAATATTTTTTACAAAAAATTAGACCGATTTCACTAGTTGTTGCACTGAAAAATACAAAATTATTTTAATTCTATTAGTGCTGGTACTTTTGGAGTTATTGCCTACAACAACAAAGTACAAAGACACAACTTCAAAATTACCAGCACAAATAGAATTAATATTATTTTGTATTTCTCAGTGCAACGACTAATAAAGTGGATTAAATTTTTTGTAAAAAGTATTTATTTCAAATTTTTGAGCGTAACATTAGTCATGAAAATTGATGAACGTTCATTAATACCAAAGAAGATAGTACTGATCCTATTACCCTTGTATAGGCTTAGCTTGTACTTGTTATTTATTATACAGAGATCTAAAAAAATCGGGGAAATAATATCACATATTTCAGACTTTATTTACCATTTCTGAGACTCGAAAACTGTAACTCTTTTGAAAGAATGTTCAATTGAAACGTTTCCGGATATGCTGCCATCTTTAATTCTGCAATCTCAGATTTCTAATTTTGGAGAAAAATTGCCCCCTCCATCCACGTTCGGGGGTGGTTTTTGGAGGAAAGGAGATTTCTCAACTCTCCTCTTTCAAATGAAAAAAGAATCGTCTATATCGTAGCACGTTTACTAGGCAAAACACGCAAATGTTGACTCATCCTCCAAACATGTTAAATTTTAAATACTGTTGTTGTTAACAAAAGCTTTCTCCTTATTACAGGTAGAGTTAATGAAATTTATATCAAGTAACATAGTGTAATATGATAATGTTATTAAGACCAACTGTACCATTTCCTGGTAAACAAAAACCCGGTGCATAATAGATAAAATATATATATATATATATATATATATATATATATATATATATATATATATATATATATATATATATATAGATATATATCTTCAGTTCCATACTTAAATTATAACGTGAAATACTACCTTGTTTTCCTAGTGTGAATAGACTCACAAGTCAAACAACTTTGTGAAGGAAATTTCTCTCCCTGAACACCATGTTTACATTTTAAATGTTACCCCCCACTAACTCTTGTTGGATAATAGCCGAGAATGTATTTCAGTTTTCTCCTCTCTCTCTCTCTCTCGTGAACCAGAAAGCACCCCCCGTTGGCCATTTGTGACGGCCAAAAGGCACTTTGCTTGTCAAATTACACTTTAATTTTCTCCGCTTATCGCAAAGATGTTTTCTCAGTACGATGACTATAAAATCTCTTTGGAATATTACAAGCGGTATTTTTCTCCCAAACCAAAACATCTAATTTGTTTTCGAAAGTTCATGTAATTTGCCTTTATAGCGTTTTAGATGAGTTATCTGAGTCGTGTGAAGTATGATAAATTGCTTTGCCATTAATTAAAGCAAGAGTCTTGAAGATAGAGTACGAATTAGTAATAAATAAAAAATATATACTTATGCAACATATTAGGTAAATTCATTACCTTCAAACTATGTTTTCTTAATTACCTATACAAAAAAAATGAGTCATTAAAAAAGTAAGCATAGTGTGGCGAATTTTTGGACAACTGACTGGTGATGAGCAGGGTGCGCGTTCGAATCACTGGCTGTCGCTTTGCACACTCCTCCTCTTGCAAGGCAACGAGAAACCAGAGAGTGTATTCCGTACTACCCTAGTACAGCTTCTTTGGAAGGGTATGTCTTAGTATTTATCTTGAGACATATAGGTTGTTCGAAATCCACGTTAAACTGTAGGTCCCATTGTCTATGGTAACACTTTCAAGGCAGATAAGTCGCCTACGCTCGAATACGAGACCCCACATGAAGAAGAAGTTATTTGTTATCAAATACACCAGAAAAGTGGTAAATGATTGCAATGGTTTGATATTGACATATTTATTTAAGTATGTATGTTAGTGACATACTTAATACAACATCAATTTTGAATCGTAGTCAATATAGAGCACGTCTTATATATTTTGGAACACTGTATGTAAAGAAGTAACAGCAACAGAGCGGTAACTATAAACTATAGAATAGACTAAAAGGTCAAATGTTCCGTAGCCAAGCAGATATGACCTTCAGACTTCAGGACGATAGGTATATGTCTGGAAAGCGAAAATAAAATATATAGGTACCCATCCCACAACCTCGTAAAATTAACACGATGTTTCTTTTTCAGGGGGTTATGCTTCTTTTCTTGGTTCACACTTTTATAATTTGAAGGTTTATTCTAAGGAACATTATATGAAATTTTGTATCCTATATCTTGGAAAACTCTTTGTCTGTTTGGGAACAGAAAACTGATTTTCACATTCATATTGTGACATTCAACAATATTGTGGATTTTCGAACGTGACTGTCAATTTCAGGAAGTATTTTTGATTATATTGGTCAGCCGCCGCTTCCATTTAATTGGAGCATAACAACAAAAAACTGATAAAATAAGATTTGCTGTCATCTGCAAGGATTATGACTCTGAGGCTTCAAACTGCCTTAGATGGGTAATCCAATTAATAGACCTGCCGTAGTGGGACATGATTGTCTGGGTTCAGTGTATGCCACAGTCGGTATACCGAGAAAGCAAAAGGATTAGAAAAGTCAGTAGATTAAGCCCTTTAGTTAAAAAATGAGGAAGAGAGAAACCATACATATAGGGACACTGGTAATTTGACGTAAAATCAATCCATGTATTCATAAAATAGTGACGTATGTATTAATTTTGATGATATTTACACTACGGTCCTTTTTTGATAATTTTTTCAAGTGTTTAAACGGTCGATATTTTGAAACTACTTATAATGCCTAATAACGAACTCGGCCGAGATATTTAAGAGATTGATTTTTGTAGCAAATCTAAACTTGATACGTCCAAAACTGCGACCTCTATCGTATTAACAAATTTCGTAATATCCCATATATAGTACAGGGTGGTCCGAATTAAAGTGGAGAAACTTTTACAGCGTATTTAACAGATAAAAATAATTAAAAAGTTCATATAAACTACTCTCCAAAAACGCTTCGTTTTGGAGATACGGGGTGTTGAAGTATTGCGAAAAAAATAGTTTTTTTGCTTTCACATTATTAGGTATTATTGCCACATGAAAACAAATTTGTATCATGATAAACTTGTTTTTGTTTTACTAGTGCCGTTCGTGAGACCGTTTTGATTATTTAATAATAAAAAAAGTTGTGCGCCAATGGTTACCACAATTTTGTTATTAAATTAAGATATCCTGTTCAATTCTATACAAAAATGGTCTCTTTAGTCTGTTCGCTAAAACGAACCGTTTATGAGAAAAAAAATGTTTGTTTGCATGTGCACCTAATATCTGAGGTTTGCAAACTCAATTAAGATAATTCGCGCTATTTCAATTCGTTTTTATTTACATCACATTTTCAGAAATTATAATCAGTGATTATTATTAGAAAAACATATTACTAAACAATTCTAGAAACTATTTTTTATATTAAGGAATAATTAATACCTACTACTAACAACTAAAAATAAATACTAATGATACTAATAAAAACATTAACAAATTTCAGGAGCTGTTCAAAATGCATGGCATTTGCTTCTATGCATTCACGACATCTGTGTACCGAATTCACGGCCGCCCTGATTTGATGCTGATTATTTATAAATATCTTTTTTTAAATTAATTTTTAGTTGTTGGTAATAATTAATATTAGATTCACAAGGTATTATTATATAATTTTTATTTTGACCAGAACCCAATAAACTTTTGATGAACGGTCTCGCTGAGACATCCTTTGAAGAAAAAGTTTTTTTAGAACATATTACAACATGCCTTTGAAAGTTTTTCGAACTTTCAAAGTGCGAACGATCGCAATCGGTAGATTTCTATGAGAAATAAATAGTTTTGGTGAACACTTGCTAACTCAATGCATCTTAAAGAGATATGCAAGCGCTACAGACTTGTCGATTCAACTGTAGATATGAAGTAAGCTACATATCTTTATTTTCTATTTTATTAAAACTTTCATAAACGCCACTTATGAAGATAGCATGGAGAAGACAACTTCAAAGTGAAAAAATATTATGAAATTTAAGAATAAGAATTCTACATTTTTAAATGAGTTTATAATAACTGAAGGACTGATTGGTATACAACATTTGCTTCTTTTGTTTCAGAAGTACCTAATTTTTCTTAACTAATTTTTGTAAGTATGTACCAAGTTGGGTTAGAATAGTACAAAATGTAATAATTTCTTTATAATTCAGCCGTTTTCTGTATTAACAAAAAAATGCTGCTCTACAGATTTTGGTCAAAATCTAATCAACTTATTACTAGTATCGATTAGAGTGTGTTCTATCATCTACTATCATTTTTTGTTCTCGAAATAATGTAGTAGAGAAATCAGCACCTACTTATAAAAACACAGACCTTTTCCTAAAAACCGTTTTATAAGAATCTGGGTAGGTATCTTAAAACATGGAGATTATCCAAAATTACAATACCGGACCCGTTACAATAACTTCCTGCTGCCTACTGGGAAGTTGAACATTATATTTTACTGACTGTTATGAGTTATATCTCAATAAAAAGGCAACAGCGATGAATTCTACTTAAATTTAATCAGTTGAAGTTGAAGAAATAAATCTATTGACACTAGGTATTCTTTTTCATTTACCGGTGCCATATAAATCCAGGAAGTAGACACACTTCTTGTAGGTACACTTGTAGTCACATGATCAATTCGCAGATGTTCTATGTTTTTATTTTATTGTCGCGACAAACGGCGTTAACAGTTAGGTAACAAGTTTCATAATGAACCAGAAAATTTCAATATGTATGTGCATATATTCAAATTACCATGTGTAATATATCGTAGGTATATGCTGCCTGCCGTAAATTGGCGTTGCTAATTAGTTTTCTACAAGATTGATATCATTGCAGTACAAATGTGTTATAATAGGTTTGTATCTCTGCAGTATCGACAAAAAACATTACGCATCTCATGGAGAAAGTTTACTCAAGACATGTAGTTAGCTGGAAAATTGCAAGGAACTTGTGACACAAAAATAACATAAAAGATTTATGTATATAATCTATTTAAATAAGCAATGTGATCACGTCATCATCTATGAACTTTTTGTTTGTTTTATAAGTATATCTCTTGAGGGCATTGACACTGACAACCTATAAATAGTGTCTTTAATCTTTATTGGGAAATTTATCAGTTTTGATATTACCTACCTATACTTTTAAAGAGAAAACTTAATCGATTCATCATCGCTTGATCCTATTTGTACATTATGTTTCCTGTTTGATTAGGTAGGTACTAGTTTATCTGTTGTTAACAAAATATCACAATTATATTATTTTCATCTATATCAAATATAATGAAAGACGAATATGGTGATAAAAGTTAATAATCAAAAGTATGATAAGTAATTAAGTAATTTTAATAAATCAAAATTTGCACACCTTGACAAATTTGATAGCTTGACTTGAAAACATGTTCGTTTTTAGAAAGAGATGAACTCAACAATCGTAATTTCAACTTTAATTTGACACTTTAAGAGAAAGTATCTAAAAATTCATCTTCTTCTGTGATTGCAGAACTCGTATTCGAGCGTTGGCGGCTTATTCTCTGCCTTGAAAGTGTTACCACTGACAAGGGGATCTACAGTTTGTGGATTCCGAACCTCCAATATGTCTCAAGATAAATCTCAAGGAATACCCTTCCAGAGAGCTGGACTATGGAAATTATACATTCGCTGGTTTCCCGTTACCTTGCGAGAGGAGGAGAATGCAATGCGACAGCATCAACGCGCGCCCGTAACAATGGTCACTTATCCAAACCGATTCCAACGTATTGTGCTGCGTAACTTCGATGATCGAAGTCGTTCAGTGTTACCGCGCAACTACGCGCCCCCCCAAATTCATCTAGTGATGTATAAAAATATTTTTTACAAAAAATTGGACCTACGTTATTAGTTGGTTGTTACTTTTGAAGTTGTGCAGTTGCAGTTTGATAACTTTTGGCACCAACTTCACAAGTACCAGCACCAATAGAATTAATATTATTTTGTATTTTTCAGTGCACCAACTAATAACGTCGATCCAATTTTTTGTAGAAAAAAAATTATTTCACACTTTTACACAAGTATTTCAGATTTAACCATTTTACCACCGCTTATCTCGAAAACCATAACTCTAAGGAAAAAATGTCCAACATAAATGTTGCTACAAGTAATTAGGTTTTTCATTTAGTACTCACAGATTTTCATTTTTCGAAAGAAATCGTCCTCCCCACTTAGCAAAAATACACTTATTTGACATGCCTCTATCTCGAAAACAGTAACTCTTTTAATAAAATGTTCAATTTAAACGTTTCCTATCTTTAATTATACCAGCTTAGATTTTCGATTTTCTAGAGAAAATTTGCCCCCTCCACCCCCATTTCGGAGAGATGGAGATTTCGGATTTGTGTTTTTATGAATATGGGACCATTTCTCAAGCCTCCTCTCAGTCGAATTGTATACCTCCTCCGTTCGGGGTTCGTAGGTCAAAAAAGTTAGGTCATGATATTAAGTTATTTATTTAACCGTTTTTAGTGATCGTGGTTAATAACTCACAAAGAAGTAATTTTCAAGCCTTTCATCTATAATCAAACTATTTAAATACAAAATGGTTATTTTTTTAATAATCTGTAAGAAAAAATATGTTACAAGTAATATTGTTAATTGATACTCCAGAACATAAAAAAGTAAAAAAAAGAGATCACGATGAAAAAAGTAGGTACTCCCAACGGGGATTTGATTCATGGATCCTGCTTCCTAGTTAACTTAAATCCCATCGTGATTGTACTACAAAAGAGTCGTTAACTCATAAATCAATGCATTATTGCCAAAGCAATTAATTCAAATTAATAGCACAACAACGCTGACACCCTTTGGGTATTGAATCCTAAAAACTATGGAAGGCACTTCAAAATTAAGTAAATGTTACGTGAAGAGAACATTTAATTTTGTCACTAACTACTTCTAACGCAGAATCAAATATTAAGAATACTACTTGACTACGAGTGCAATTATCATACAACGCAATCAAAGTACCTACAAATAAAATACAAAACAGTTGCAAATAATTTAATATCAATCGAACATTCTAAGCTTCTATTTCAAATTCAATAATATTGTAATCCTTTTGAAATATCTAGATAAAAACATATCTAGAAGAAAAGAAGAAAATCTAAAAATCTTGCTTGTAACAGAAAAGTAACAGTTCACTAATCATCGGAAAATTGGGTTAGACCGCGTTTGGGTCAGTGCGCATATTTTTCATCTACCCCAATACTGGTTTGGAACAGGCTGATTATTTGGCACAAATTTTCCCGGAACCTTCTAACCCTCCTAGCCCCCCTTGTTAGAGTTGTCGTGTTTATTCATCACCCATTACATGATCCTGTCTGGAAAACGAGAATATCCCAACAGTGGATTTCAAGGGGCAAATTGACGCCCTGGGGCGTCCCATTCAGCGGGCACAATGCCACCCAAATTGAAAATTAATTGCATTTGGCTCAAGGTGTGCTGTGAGCGCTCCACAGACACTATTACAAAACACACTCAACGCCGGGGTCCCTTATCCTACAGCTACATTTGAGGGTGACGAAGAAGAATTTCATATATAAGGGATATAGAAGGCATTCACACATAGAGAGAAACTTTCCCCCCATCTTCTATACGTGTTTTATTACATTTTCCAGGAAATATGGCATGTACCTATTACTGTTTTCTTACAGAATGGAAATGTGTATTGAACAGGAAGTGGGGCCTCGTTTGTGAGGATTTTTTTGAAAAATTGGATATAAACAATATTTGGGATTGTTGCATGGAAATACTATATTACATAGATTAATAACTAAATACTCTCTTATATGGGAAATCCATAAATTAATAAAACTTTTGGATGTTTTCTCCATGTTCGGGTACTATGTGAGAAATAATTCATATATTTTGATAAACCTGTCACACTGAAAGATTATATACTTAGCTACAGTTAAGGATAAGTTTTATCCTGAAGAAGAGCTTAGTTTTTTACAGTGGAGCTCAAGAAACAACTGCCCGAATTAATTGGACGGAATAGTACTGGTTGCGACATCTGTTGCTGAATAGTTTATATTCAAGATCACAAAACATTTAGTAGCTAGTTTGGGTTCACATCATAAATTATCAAGTTAAGAACAAATTCGTAGATAAGCGGCAAGCCCAATAAACAGTATGCATTGACGAAGTCAAGGACAGTTTTTAGTACGCAATAAACGAAGTCCAGGAATAAAACTGATAACTTATTATTTCAAATAGAAAATATCGTGAGTGAGTATTAAATTCTCGAAATTTTTGATATCAAAATTATTTTTAATGTTCAGGGAATTACCATACCAGTCCTTCTAATTACCAACCATTCCTGAATTCTCCAGACCGATTCCCTTAAGGACCCTAAAGTGGTGTATGTGTGTCTGTAATGAATTTATATCTCGAATAATTCAAGAACCAAATCTGATGACCAGATTACCACTATCTATTAAAGAGGCAATCAACGGATTCCAATCAGTTCCGATTTTACGATTTGACAGCTTTGGAAATTTCCGGTATACCAATCCACCTGTGACTTAATACAACTGCGGATCAATTCTATCTTCTAGGAATTTTTTAATTGATAATGAGACAATACAATCAGGAAGATGCATATCGACATTTAAAACAGTTGAGAGTTTTCTAATCTATACCTACATATACAATAAAATTGTAACAGGCCGATCTCTGTACATTATAGATATTTAACAAAAACTAATGTCTTTATTAGATCAACAGAAGCCAAAACAACAGTTTTTTGTCTGTCTGTCTGTTTGTTTGTACACGCATCACGCAAGATCTACTACATGGAATTGAATGTGGATTTCACTGCTATATAACTAGAGGTTTAACATAAAATATAGGCTCCATTTTACCGCGTCTGTCTGTCTGTACAAGCATTACGCAAAAACTACTTTATGGCATTGAATGCAATTTTCACCGATGTATTGCTAGAAGTCTAACTTAAAATATACGTTCCATTTTACCGCGTCTGTCTGAATGTTTCTACACGCATCAAGCAAAAACTACCGCATGGAATTGCATGCAGTTTTCCAAACGCACGAATTCGCGGGTAAAAGCTAGTAGTAGTAGTATATATATATATATATATATATATATATATATATATATATATATATATATATATATATATATATATTTCTATCAAATCTTACCCGAAGCTTGAGAATATCTACATATTTACAATCCCAGAAAATTCACGGAAACCCTCTACTTGAAATTTAAAGCTTTCTCGAAGTTTATCTGACGGATAAAACGAGATTTTCATGGCCTCCGGCATAAGAAAACTACTACTCGCTAACGCTGAATATAATTAGATAAACGTTGACTTCACTTGAGTGCAAACGTTGCCTAACTCAAATGGAACAGAATTACTGAGTTTTTTTCAATTTCTAAGCAACGTGAAGCAAATTTTGAACATAATTTGTTCAAGTTGGGGGCCATTCTGAAGCATCAATTTATATTTTGATTTTGACTGTGGTGCAATCACGTTTTTTGCTCATTTTATTTTATGTAGACTTGTTTATTCAATACAAATCTTATGATTGTTGTCTCATACAAACTTTAATATTATAGTCGACGGATGGATCATAAAACTTTCTAAATAAACACATTAAATGTTAAATTGTCAAGAAGAATCTTGTCTGTATTAACAAGTTCTCACCTACATAAATATGAATATGAATGATGAGTGTTAATGGACCTAATAATGAGGATCAAAGAATAGTTGATAAAACATCAAACACCGGTATTCATTATCACATGAAAATAATTATACATTTGAACAGTTAACCTGAAATATATCACTCCGTGTATATGTCAAACATAAGAACACATATTCCGGTAGTATAAAACATAGAACCACATGTAAAATATTTACTGCATTATGGTGAAAAATACTATGCTTACGAAACTTATAACAACGATGTACATTTTTAGATAGAAGTAATAATAATAATAATAATAATAAACACTTTATTTCCATAGAATGATGACAAATACATTGTGGAAAACGTCACAGTTCCCTTAAAGAAAAGCATAATAATACAGAAAATCCTAAAAATAACAACTCATTGTAAAAATTCTGTTAAACTATAGAAACATCTATCAATTAAAAAGGATTTTAACCTTTTTTTAATTAAACATTTGTTATGGAAGCTCTTTATTTCGCTACTCATATTATTATAAACCTTCATCCCCAAATACATAGGTGATTGTCGTCCTGTCCTAAATCTAAATGCCGGAATAATGAAATCATTATTGTTCCGTGTGAAATTGTGATGATAATCACAGTTTTCGTAGAAAGTACTCTTATAGTCATAAACCAATATGGCTACTTCCAAAATGAAAATTGACGGTAAACTCAGGATGTTAGATTTTAAAAATGGTCTACAAGACTCTGTCTGTTTAATGCCAGCTAGACATCTTATCACCCTCTTCTGACTTACAAAAACTCCTTCAACACCGCAAGAGGCACCCCAAAAAGCTAAACCATATTTCAATCGGGACGTTACTTGCGCATGATATAATTGAACTAACTGTTCCCGCGTCAAAATACTCTCCAAGTTTCTGAAAAGGAAACAAATCGAGCTAAGTTTCTTACTAAGACTCTCGCAAGGACATTTCCAGTTAAGATGCTCATCGATATCTATACCGATAAATCGAGTATTCTCCACTCAGGTTAGTTCTGGTTGTTATAAATTTAATTTTATATCTATATTCTTATTATAGTTGTGAAATAAAATATAAACTGTTTTATTCAAATTGAGATGTAATGCATTCACACGAAACCAATTACATAAAACACTTAGGCTATTTTGCGCGTTATTTTGTAGCGCAGAATTATTTTTTGCCGATGTTATTACCGTAGCATCATCGGCATACAGAAAAAGTGCGAAGTCAATATTGGCTGTAATATCGTTTACATAGAGAATAAAAAGTACTGGTCCTAAAATGGACCCTTGCGGCACACCTATTTCAGTTAGCAATAAATTCGAGTTTACAGATTCTTGATTTGAATTTTTGACTGTGACAAATTGCTTTCTATTTTTGAGATAACTCTTTATCCGGTTTGAAGTTTTTCCACGTATACCTAATTTCTCTAATTTCGCTATCAGTCTCTTGTGATCAACAGTATCGAACGTTTTACTTAAGTCACAGAAAATTCCCGCAGAAGTTGAACCTGCTTCTAAATTTTCCACAACACATTTCCGGAATGCGTAAACTGCAACATTCATGCTCCGTGTTCGGCGGAATCCGAACTTATTTTTATTGAGAATGTTATGAAATTCGAAGATTTTGGAAAATGTCGAAATTAATGATATCGGTCTATAATTTTTCATTATTTTGCCGTCCCCTTTTTAATGTAATGGAATTACCTTGGTTATTTTTATATATATATATTATTTTCCGGGAACAAGCCGTTCAAAAATGACAAATTCACCAAAAGTAAGTGGTTCAGATATCTCCATCAAACACCTTCTTACCACATAACCTGAAATATCATCAAAACCGGCAGAGCGCTTAGATTTAAGTTTTGCATTAATCAAATTGAAAAGTTCTTCTACAACATATGGCATAAGAAACATGTTGCTATCGTTAGATCTGATTTGATCCATGTAGTCTGTCGCTGTAGCATTAAATCGCATTTCTTCAAGAGATTTTACGAATAAGTGATTGAATTTATTCGCAACATCATAACTGTTTTCAAGGATGATGCCATTATAATTTATTCTCAGTGCATGTGATCTGCTCTTAGAACTATTACTCAGCTCATTCATGACGCTCCAAGCCGCTTTAATTTTATTGATAGAAAGTGATATTTTATCCTGATAGAACGATCTTTTCTTGTTTTGAATCAGAAGAGAGTGATAAGATTTACAATCACGATACGCCCCCTGCAAATATGGTAGCCTTTTACTCAATACATACAGATCTCTCAAACGACTACTTGACTGCTCGACTTCCCATCAACCCACGACTTATTCTGCTTTTTATAAAACGTCTGTATTGGAAAACTCATTTCAAAATAAAATATAAACGTATTATAGAATGCATCAAAAACTTCATCAAAATAAGGTAACTTCATCCCAGTTTTCATGAGAAAGTTGTGTAAGGAAGTTATTAATATTATCTTCACTAAAACTTCTACGGTAATTGTAGTTAATCATGGTTGACTTTTTAGAAATCATGTACATAAGAAGCCCTTTATGATCATGAGTATCAACAACATCAGTTGTGGAAGTGATATTTGTAAATATGTAATCTAAGGTATTATTATTACGAGTTTTTTCATGAACTGTGTTTTCCAAGTTGAAACTTTCACAAATATCTGTTATTTTACAAAAAATATTATTGTCTCTTAAAGGATCAATATTGAGGTACACGCAAAATATAATATTTATGCCAGGCTCATATAAATGTTCTAACAAATTACTCAGTTTATCACAAAATACACTGGTATTGGTATCGACACATGCACGATAGCAGCTCAACATTAAAGTTTTGTTACCTTGAATTCTGCATACAATTCCACATACTTCAAATTCCCTTTCAATACAGAAATCTTTCAAATTTAAACTTTTAGTATGCACTGTATTTCTACACCAAATACCAACTCCGCCACCTTTCCGACTAGATCTACAAAAGCTCGCTGCTTCCTTAAAATTTCGAAAGTTTATACAGTCAACACTGAGATCAGCACACCAAGTTTCACTCAAAAAAATAAAGTCTAGACTTTCGCGAACTTCGAGAAATTCCCATGCTATGTAGTCGGCTTTAATAGCTGTTAAGCATTGACAATTCAGTGAGGGCAATATACACTCAGATTGGTTTATAGTTTCTTCATTCAAGTTTTCTCTTGAGTTAGACTCCTCCTCTGGAAAAACCGTGTTACATATACCCCCTCAGGCCATGTCAATGGATCCATTACTTTGTCGAGGTTCTTTAGATTTAAAATAAATTTGAATGATGAATAATATTCTGGATGTTTCGATTCAAGTTTTTCACATTCTACTTCATTGAACTGCTCTTTTAGAAACGTCTTCAATTCTTCTTGACACATATAGAAAAGCCTTTTTGGGATTCACTTTTAGACTGGTTATGTTTTTTCCACTTCCTGTGATAGTTCTTTCTTCTCTTTTCTTATGTTGTCGTTTGCGTTTCACCATTGTCCATTCCGATGATGGATTTACAGCCTCTTTCATTTTAGAAGCATTTGAGTGTATTTTCGGATTTTTATCCTTAAGAGCAACTTCGTTAAATGGTAGCACTTCATTATTTCTGTTTGCATGATTCAGTGCAAGTGTACTTGCTTCAGATACTACGTCAAGTTTTTTGTTTGATTTCAAAATAACTTCCACGATTGACGGTACATCCTGACGTTTGATTTCAGGTTGTTTACCTTTTTTTGCATGAATCGTATTTTGTTCCATACTTATAATCTTCTCATTAAGCAGCTTATTATTTTCAAGCAAAATGAAGTTTTTGCTTCTTGGCTCATAAGGTAATTGAATTTTACCTGCATTTTCAAAAATGCAAGTTTTGAAAATTCATGAATACAGACAGCCGATTTTTTGAGGTTTGCTCGTTCTAAGCAAGCTGGGTGTAGATTTCCTTTACATTTCAAACACCTCACTATATCAACAACTTTTTTATTGCAGTGATCGCAAATGGCCACTTTTAAATCCTTCGAATTTAAAGTTTTCGCAGAGCGATCATCGTTCTCTTCCGCACTCGACATCCTGTTGATTATATGCTACGGGAAAGTATATTTGTAAATTGAAAAATATAATATTATTAAACTTCCAGTCTAACTGGACTAAAATATTTTTGAATGCTATCAGCTGACCAGCCAGGACATCTGGTGAACGCAGTTCTAAATGGAATTTATATGGTGCCTCATATATTGTAGCAACTTACAATAATGAGACGCAATCAAAAAGTTTGGATTCTCACATCATAGCACTCACCAATGTTAGCTGTCCATTCTCATATCAAATTCAAAACTTAAAACTGCCCTCAAATCACTTGAAACTTCGATCATTTAGGACAGTAAATTTTCAAAACACTCTTTCGCACCATGCAATGTGAAGAAGCAGTCTCATTTAACTAGGATCTGATCTCTTGATTACATTACATTACATGACCTGTTTCAGAAGCTTTCAAGTCTAAAACTATAAAATATCAAAGATTCATAATCATAATTATATCGTCCTTTCAACCACGTCCCTACCTATATAAGAACCTTTAGATACATTTTCTTTATGTCTTAATTTTGAATTTCTCACCGCTACCCAAATATGCAGGAAAATGATTGTAATCGGGTAAAATTTTTGCTATCCAATTTCACTTTGTTTTGTAGGGTAGAATGTTTGAAATAGTTGTTCGCAATAGCTGAACTGAAGTACGTGTTTTCCGCTTATTCACTATGATCCAAAACTAAACATCACTTATGTAAGGATTCCTTCAAAATAAAAATTTACATAAGCGTGCGAGAAACAGAAAAACATAGATATATACATATGATAAGCCTCCCGGATATGGAAAGTTGATGCGGAAACTGTTGGCTCATGAAAGAAGATGGAAATGAGTTTCCATTTACATAGCAGTATATACTTTCAGATATATATCTGTTTGCTGATGTACTTTTAATGATCCATCAATCAGTGAGGAATTGGATGTCCCATTTTTAATACAGGGCATACATACACACGCTCATATACAAATAAATATATATTATGTGTATCGATCCGAACTTGCTAGTTTGGGAGTAGAGATTGAATGGAATGACATGGGCGGCGTGGTTTTTCTATTTGTATTCTATATAGCATTAAAGTTTGCATCATAAAACATAAACATTTACCTATCAATCACTTGAGCTCTCAGAAATTGACAAAATCAAGAGACTCTATTCTGAAATGACAAGAACGAACAAGAGAGGTAGGAAAGTTGCTACACAAATCAGTGTTCAAAACGATACATAGAACGAACGGTACTTACACCTACTTACTTTTGGTTGCGAAACGTGGGTACTGACAGAGCAGCAGAAAAGTATGATACAAGCAGCAGAGATGCTCTACTTAAGAATAGTTGGAGGGCTCACCAAAAAAGAATTAAAAATACAGATATCAGAAAAAAACCTAGAAATGCAGTCCACCCTAGACAGAAGAAAGACAGCTCTTTTGGTGGAGACACCTGCACAGGATGGATGAAAAAAGACGAGTTACATGGAGAGCTCAAATACAAAATAAAAGCAAAAGGGACAGACCAAGGAACACCTGGAATAAAGTAATCACACAACTGGAGAAGAGAGGGACGAACTGTAACTGTAACATATATATTTCAAGAAAATAAGTTCCTACGGGTGTGTGGAATTGTAGCTCATGTCTTTAATTTTTCTCTGAAATATCGAACTCTTTTCCCCAAAATTTGAACCAGTTAATCTCATAGTAGCTGATATTTAAGTGAAACAATGATGTGAAATCCACAGTCTAAAAAATATGCGTTTGTTTTGGATCACTAGATATAGTAATGGATATTATTAAATTGTCATCAATTTATGTAGGTAGGTACTCTAATTCCCTTTTAGTTTTCATCAGCTCATTTACAAAGCCACTCTCCCAACTCTAAATATACCTATGAAACTCATTTAAATTTTGTTTGTTCACATGATATGCCGATAGCAGCTTCCAAATTATTATGAACTTTGCACTACTATATGATCAATTATATTATAATGTACAATATAGAGTTCGTAAACAAAATTTCACAATAACCCTGATGGAAATTGTATATACATAAATGTAAAACTTTTTGGTATGTTGCTAGTATCAAAGGTAAATTTTTGATCTCTGATAAATTATATTCATACATTTTAATGAATTGAAAATTTGTACGCTATTTAATGTATTGTTCCATTTGTCTACAGTACAATTTAATTTTTACAATTTGATTAACATATTATGATATTAGCGCACGACATTAATAAATACCTAGGTTTATTGAAACAAATACATAATTTAGTAAAGAGAAAATCCAAGACGAATGAAATTTAAATTTGACTTGAAGGCATATCGTTATGTTAGGAATGTTTAAAATGTTTAAGTTTAATTTAATCATAGTTCGATACTTGATAGGTGCAGTAGTGAACTAACAAATCATAAAAAAAGGAGGGCGCCAACGTATTGGAACAAAATTTAAAATATTTCTAAATAGAAATTTAAATCTGACATGAAGGCAAATCATTCAAACGTTTAAATCCAATAAAATCTGTTCATATCAACTGGAAGATTTCCTCAAAATGATCACTCAACACGACCCTACACTCCCTACTTCAAAGTAGTATAACTTCCGCTGTGTTGGAATTCAATTTCCCGTAGACTAGTTACCCACTCAGTACTAATATCGAATGAATTATCTCCCCTCACAACCATTATAATACACGACAGCATTTTCCAATCGTAAAAGTCACCCTTTTCCAACAACAACTACTGACGCTTTCCCTTTGTAAGGGCGTTCATCGACCTCCTATACCTACACGCTTATCGGATTACCGAGTCTTGAAATATATATGTGATAAAACTACGAATGATAAAATTTGGGATCTCGCTATAATTCATAGCAACAATAAATTTCATAGTCTTCTCTTTTGTCAAATTCGATGTTCAGCTTTTAGGAGTAGGAGTAAGGAAGATCAAAAACCAAATAATAGTGAAAGAACGACAACTTTCACAAATCTCTACAATTAACTACCATTAAAGAAAGTTATTAGCCAGTGCACTGAAAAATAAAAAATAATATTAATTCTTTTGGTGCTGGTTCTTTTGAAGTTGTGCAGTTGCAGTTAGATTGAAAACTTTCGGCAGCAACTTCACAAGTACCAGCACCAAAAAAAAAATATTATTTTGTATTTTTCAGTGCATCAACTAATAACGTCGGTCCAATTTTTTGTAAAAAATATTTATTTCACACTTTTGCGTGTAACATTAGTCACGACAATCGTTGAACGTTCACTTATACCATTACCCATCTATATTCTTTCCTTGCACTTGTTATTATTCAGAAATCTAAAAACATCGTCGCGAAAATACCAATATCTTTGACATTATCATTGCTGTAACTCGAAAACCTCAACTCTACCTATGGAAAAAAATTTCAATAGATAGTGCTAAAAATAATCTGGTCTTTAATTTGGTTGCCCGAGATCTTTGAATTTTCGAAAGAAATTGCCCCCTCTACTTAGCGAAAATACACATATTTGAAATTTTAACATCGCTGTTTCTCGAAAACCGTAACTCTTTTGAAAACATTTTCAATTTAAACGTGTCCGTATCTTGTCCTATCTTTAATTCTGCCGTCTCAGATTTCTGGTTTTTGAGAAAAATTGCCCCCTCCTCCACCTTCGGAGGCGTTTTTTGGAGGGAACGGTATTTCGGATTTGAGTTTTTACGAATATGGGACCATTTCTCCAGTCTCCTCTTTCAATTAAAAATCATCAAAATCGGAATACGTTTACTAAACCTTTTAAAGTGTTACAGGGTAATATCTAGAAAACTGCTTATTTAAAAGTAATAAAATTTGAAGTGATGCAACGGGGCATTGGGTGGCACCATTTGGAAGCATCAGTGATTTTTTAACTCTCACCATTTTTTAGGGGTGGGGTGTAACTTTTAAAAATTAAATAGAAAGGTATTGTTTTCTTTTCAGATTCGTAATCTCCAGTAAAAACTACGTTTAAATAAAAACATAATATAATGTCAATATCAATATTTTATAACAATCTAAAATGAATACTAATCATCAAAGAACACACTAAGATAATAACTCTCGAAATGCGGAGACAACCTACGAAAATTGTTACAGAAGTCAAAATATGTCAGCAGAGCATTACCATAACAACGGCTCGTATACCACGTATACTGTTATGCTATTAGATAACTTTTTTAATTTCTTATTAACATATTGACATTGACATTAAAGTGTGTTTGGATTTAAAGGTAGTTTTTTCTGGAGATTACGAATTTGAAAAGAAAACTACACCTTTCCATTTAATTTTTAAAAGTTACCCCCACCCCTAAAAAGTGAGAGTTACAAAATCACTGATGCCTCCAAATGGTGCCACCCAATGTTCCGTTGAATCACTTCAAATTTCATTATTTTTGAATCAGCAGTTTTCTAGATATTACAAGTAAAAAACAGAAAGTCGAATTGTATACCTCCTCCGTTTGGGTTCGTCGGTCAAAAATGGAATGAAAACGATTTTAATTTGAACTGAGATGTACGAATCTTCATGAATAAAAATATACCTATGCATGGAACAATTACCCCATAAATCTTTGAGCTCTTTTTACACGATAAAGATTCGTTATGTCAACTAATAAGTCAAACGTCAGTAATATTCTTTGAGATTGTCCTTGTGCGTATTGATAAATCTGTGGTGGTTTGTATACCGTAAGTATTGTAAGTTTGGTAAGGTTCAAATCAAGTGAAGTGGTAGAAAGTAGTAGTACTTCTTTGGCAGCTTTTTCTGTATTATTAGCGCACTTGATATCAAGTTAGCGAGACATTTTTGTAAAATACCTAAGAGGGGCAACATTATTTTCTCTACAACTAATTAACGGAAAATTTCTAATACAATTTCGTTGCTATTTTCAAAAATTGTTTTGCGAAATTGCTTTTAATGAGACATGAAGTTTTGTCTTTATATAAATTGGTTTCAAAGTAATTAAGAACTGTTATAAGTTAATTTAACAAATTAATGCCGACATAGACACTTCAATTAATTTAATTTGATTGTTGAGTTCGTTCTATTTATTTGAGTTATCAAGTTTTTTATTAAATATTAGAGGTAACCACGAGAAATTGCTTCATCTCATTCGTTTTAAACGCGTCTAGTTAGGAATATGCTTTTCTATTTCTCGTTTTATTTTATGATTAAATCTGAGACCCTTGAAAACTTTTCAGTTTGATAAATTAGTGAAATTACTCGCCAGTAATATCGAACTTCTATACTTATTTTGTAAGGAATATTACTTTTTCATTATATTTATCAAAGAGATGCGACTTCAGCTTAAATTACGGTATTCGATCCAAGCTCGGTCTACTTTGGAACCAAATTTTCAATTACTTGTTCTATTTTCTGGTTTAAGTTTAAATTTGAATGTGAGTTTGATAAAACAGTCGAAAATGATATCGAACTTTTTTTATCATAAAATGTATCTGTCGATGGCAGAAATCATCCCGCTTTAGTTGTTTTTTTTAAACTTTAGATGTTTTAGCGTGCAAAATTGTTCCCCGAAAATATTAAATACCCGCATATATATCATCAATTGCCTCTACAGATTATGTTCACAACTGCGAAAATTCCCACAACTCGTCAATGTTTCCATTAATATTTTCACTTCCCCAAATTTCCTTTCGACAAGATACTACGTTCGTGTATCAATAATTGAACTCTTTACGCTTTGATTGCCATGAAAAATTGCCAATTTTTTTGCTACTCGCACTCGCTCTCATATATATATATATATATATATATATATATATATATATATATATATATATATATATATATACATCTCGGTATCATTCTGGCGTCCTTTCAAAAAACAGTAATGAAGCGTCCTTGCCGTATATATTTCACTTCGCCATCAATGTGAGCTCCGTTCATTCTATAGCCGTTTGGGCGTCCAATGTATAAAATAATTTCAATCTTACAAACAATAGAGCGTCCATACGGTGTATATTTATTTCATTTACCGTAAATACAGCGTCCGGCGCTATTGCCAAATGTGCAGTGGAATGGGATGATGAAATGTGATTTTAAATATATTTCTCGTATTTTGAAACTACCAGCGACTGCCTAGCATTGGTTGTTTCTCCGAATAGTATTTCATCTGACTTTTTGTTCCTTAAACTTTATTATAATTACTCAATTGTCATATATTCTATAATTCAATTTATACAAAATGGAATTGTAGATGCTAATGATTTTAAAATGTACACTCATTTTCATTTTTGTCATTATTTCTGTCTCCAACATCAAATAGAAATAGAAATATTTATTTCATGTAAACAATTAGGCATGTATACTTTTGTCCTGGATAGTGATATAGATCACACCAAATAAAATAAATTAAAATACGCTTCAGATGAAGACATAATAAACATACAAGTGACAAATTACATATAACTTAATTCAAGACAAGGATTATGAACATGTTAAAAAAAGAAAATAATAGTAATAACAATCTAGAAAAAAGGATAAAAAAGGATTACCTACATAAATGTACTTACAACATGTTCCAGATAATCATCTAAGAAGTTAAAACGGTGTTGTGTTAAATATTTACGGATCTTAATTTTGAGTGATGCACAAGACATCTTTGAATTGTTTGGCAAACCATTATTCAATTTTATGCCCAGAAATTTATAGGAATTATGGGTCTATGTCTGAATAATGGAGGACAGATATAGTTTTTTTTCTCTTGTATTATAAGAGTAAACATAATTGTGCTGGATTTTTTGGCATGTTTTTTATATGAAGCAGGCACTGCAAAATGCAGCAACATGGTAATTGCAGAATGTTCAATTTTTCTAAGTGATCATCATATTTGCTGGATGTTATTATTCGAATGACTTTTTTGTGCAATGCATATTTTGGGGCTGTGACATGTGTTTCTCCAGATTATCAAGGCATACGGTCACTATAATGCTATGAAACATAACAAAATATGTCATTCTTAGATAATCTTTATCTACATTCAGCTTCAGTTACCTGAGAGTATTTCCCTTTTTATAGATAGGTGTAACTTTGGAAACCTTGAGAATATCTGGAAAAATACATGTACTCATACGAAGATTAAATAGATTCGGTAAAGAAATCGCTACATTTTTATTTATCTGCGGCTCTAGAATTTTTCAGTTTATGAACAATGTTCAATATTTCTGATTAACTTGTTGGATGTAGGTAAGAAGTCAAATGGTTTATTGCTATTTTTTGCATGCAAGAATCGAAGGGATTTGCAATATAATTCGCAGAATTTTGCATTAAATTGTTTATGCAATGTTCAAAAGAGTTGGCAAAGTCCTCAGCGGATAAATTGCTCTCATTCCTTAGGTTATTAGTTTTACCTAAATTTGTATTTAATATTCCCCAGACTGACTTTTGCTTATTTTTGATTCAGATATTAACTTATTATTAAACTCCACTTTTTTCGATTTGTTAATGTTAAGTAATTCGAAGCTATCGAGCGTCCTGGTCACTTCGGCAATAGTATGAACCTGGGTTAGTTGTGACTTAAGATTTTTAATATCAGGAGAATTGTCTCGTCCTTGAAGCTAGTAGAGCAAAGTGAGCAGAATCAAAATTACAAATTTGGTGCTTGCAGAGCTATTTAATTGCTAATTAACTGATGTATACCGAAATGAATTGCTCTTATAGTTTTTTTTTAATGGCTGCTTTGCTAGCTGTAAATCTAAAGCTTACAGAGCAACATTTAAAAATATTTTTTTAGTACTTTTTTGTGTTTATAGGGCTAATTAAGTTCTAATTAAGTGCTTTATTCAGAAATTAATTACTCATATGGTTTTTGGAAAATGGCTGCTTTGCTTTAAAAATCAACTTTTCCGAGAAATTTTATTTGGTGGTTGTAGACCGAATAAAGTGCTAATTAATTGCTGTATTCCGAAATTAATTGGTCTTACATTTTTTTAATGGCTGCTTTGCTAGCTTTAGATCTAAAGATAGCTGAGCAACCTTTAAAAATATTCATTGAGAACTTCTTTTTTAGTGCTTAAGGTCTAATTAAGTGCTGTATTCCGACATTAATTGTTGTTTTATGGTTCTTAGGAAAATGTGTGCTTTGTTTTTAAAAATTATTTTTTTCTAGAAAATCGTAGTTGATGCTTGTAGAGCTAATTAAGTGCTAATTATTTGCTTTATTCCGAAATTAATTGCTCTTATAGTTTTTTCTAAATAGCTGCTTTGCTAGCTTTAGATCTAAGTCTAACAGAGCAGCTTTTAAAAATCAACTTTTCGAGAACTTCTTTTAGTGTTTATAGGGCTAATTAAGTGCTGTATTCCAAACTCAATTTTTCTTAAAGTTTTCGGAAAATGACTGCTTTGCTTCAAGAAACACTTTTTCGAGAAATACTTTTTTCGTGCTTGTAGAGCTAATTAATTGCTAATTAAATGCTGCATTCCGAAATTATCGGCTCTTATAGTTTTTAGAAAATGGCAGAGATTGTCGCTATCAGAGCAAAAACATATAATCTATACACCCGATATATAAACTATATCGGTAACCATTATTTGAGGTATTTTTTATAAAAAATCAATAAAATTTACATATTTCCTATGTTATTTAATCAAGTGCTGTTTCCCGAAATTAATTTCTATAATTTCTATAATATTTCGGCCAATACAATTATATCCGTAAGAAAAGTACTTACCGACGTGGTTAGTAATGAACTTATCCACCGGTAAACCTATCTTACAGTCATAGGAACATATACGGTTAGCAATCGAAAACCGTCCGGTCCTACAAAAATTAAGTTTTATCCCTTAGCTTTTTAGTATCAGAATTGTACATTTCTTCATTGGGAGAGATAATAAATTCAAAAACATTAAAATCTCAATTTTAAAATGGAATTAAAAATGGATTACATAAAATTAAGTAGTTTCAAGTTGCCCGGTGTACCTTTAAAGCTATAAATATCCCCACAATAGATAAATTGACATTTTTATTTGTCTTAAAAGAACGTTCTCTCTCAAAAAATTATTAGAGCAATTAATTTCGGAGTACCGCACTTAAAAAGCCCTACACGCTAAAACAAAAGTTCTGAACAATTATGATTTTCAAAGGTTGCTCTGCTAGCTTTAGATCTAAAGCTAACAAAGCAGCAATTTTTTTAATATCAGAGCAATTAATTTCGGAATACAGCAATTAATTAGCACTTAATTAGCTCTACAAGGACCAAATAAGATTATCCCGAAATAATAGATTTTTTAAAGTATCCATTTTCCGAAAAACTATAAATAAGAATAAATAATTTCGGAATACAGCACTTAATTAACAATTAATTAACCTTAACAGCACTATAAAAGAAGTTCCAAAAAAGTAAGTTTTCAAAGGTTGCTGTGCTAGCTTTAGTCTAGAACTAGCAAAGCAGCCATTTTCCAAAAATAAAAACTATAAGAGCAAATAATTTCGGAACACAGCATTTAATTAGCTCTACAACAGATTTGTATTTTTGATTCTACTCACTTTGCTCTGCCAGCTTTAGGGACGTAGAAATATCAACATTTTAAAGTTATTTTCAGGGATACATAACTTTTTTATGGAAAACGAGATGTTTAAAGATCTGACAGAGTAAACTAAATGAGCAGCTTTTGTTTCTGGATCTAAATGGCATATATTTCAGATCATTTCATCTAATGCAGCTGTGAAACCTGAGATAGATTTTTTTGACATTGGTCGACACATGAGAAAATTCCTTTATGGTCGGACAAGTGCGGCTCTATGACTTCAAGAATGAAAATGTTATCATCTAAATTTGTGAACAGATTATCGACTCTAGTTTCTCTAGATTTATTTATCCGCTGGTGTCAACAAAAACTTTTTCTAGCATATCATGTGATAAAAAATATGTTTGCATTCAGTTAATTTATTGTCACTGGTTTTAAGTCTCAAAGCTATAATTGAAAGTCACCGACAGCCTGTACCTTATTATTGGAGTTTTTTCTGATAATATTCTGTGCAGATAATATTAAAAAAAATTACTATCACCATCCGGTGATCTGTAGGCACAACAAAAACTAATTTTCATATTTTTAAGCTGTGTTAATTCTGCATCTATCTTCGCGCAAAGATCTTTTACACAAATGTTATGGAAATCTAAATTGGTCTTAGTATAAATGCCACCATGAATACAAATCTGTCGAATATGATTTATTAGTTTATATCCTCGCGGAATACGATACGATAGAGTTTATGTCCTCCATTTTAAATGAAACGTCTGTTAGTAGTAGTACGTCAATATTGTTCGTATTGTTAGTTCACTTTGTTCCCAATACATTGAATAATGATTTTAAAAAAAAATAAATTCAAATATATACTATAAATAAAAAAAATTCAAAGAATGGTTTTTATCTAGAGCGATTTTTCTTCTATTGATTCGAATGGCACCAGGTTTATCCACATGATCACAAACGAATAATTTATAAGTGCTTCGAATATATATCAGAAGACCCTATATGAGTGTAAAAGTCGTTGAAATGAAATTCATGTGTTTCGTTGTTGCCAGATTGCCGGACGCCCAATACGCGATGGAATGAAAGTTAACGTATTCAAAATGAATATTTTAGCGCCGCGCTGCGCCAGATATATCGAACTAATTATATTCGAATATCAATCAAAAATCTCTTGGGACGTGCATGGAGCGTCCTTCCAATTTTTGTTCCATCGGTTAAGATGATCATCTTGACCAGAATTACACTGATGTGTAATAGAGCGTCCGTATACGGACGCTCAATTACCACGGACGCTCTATTAAATGCAATTCGTCAATGTACGGACGCTCTATTGATAGGAAGATATATATATATATATATATATATATATATATATATATATATATAGTCCTGAAGCTGAAGGGCAGAAAATGCAACCTCTCTCGACCGTAGGTATAGTGTTTCCAAGTATTTCCAATTCTTTTTGTCAATGGACTTAAAATATTAAGCAATCTACTTTCTATATTTTATTGAATATTATTCAAAACAGTGTATATCAATTTTGACTTCTGCTATAAATAAATCTGATTTTGAATATTGATCAGTCATAAAGAGAATTGAATACGTTTACTCAAATTCATAAATCTCATGCAAAGTTGCCGGTATAGAAATTATCCAAAATATAGGAATTGAAACAACATATTACATTTCCACTATTATATATTTTTTTAAATACATAATTGTTTCCGCACACTGTACCTTTATAAAATGTGAGTATAAACTTATATCTTATCCAAAATATTTTAATTTTAATTTTTTAGAACAATTTTATTTGTTATGAAATCAGCCTGCACCAAGAAGCGCTGACGGCATTTGTGCCATAAAAATTCGGACCAAATATTGTGATCTACTTGTAAGCAATAATTTATATTTTACTAGCTGACCCGACTGACGTTGTCCTGTCTTAACAAAAGCCATAACAATATCTTGGTTTTCTAAATTTTCACACATGACAATAGCAACTTCATCAATTGTTGCCGTATTATAGCGTCTGTCCTGCAGGCGTCTTATCGGCTTTGCTGACAATTTTGTGGTAATCAGATGGCATGCGGTTTAATGCAGTCTTGAATAATACAACCAATTCGTTGTCTGATGGAAAACATTTGAAGTTGCTCCACACTTGGTCTTTTCACCGATTTATTGCGTGCATAACGCTGATCGACTTGTTTTGCTGAATCGCCCATGAAATAAATTTGGAAAAATTGTACCACCATGTGACTTTCAAGATACCTTGTCAGCACTGCCATTCCCCCATCAACTTTTGACTGGCTGCTTTTGGTTATTCACCTAGCTACAAACCTACTATACGCTACTTTGATATATGATTTCATTTGAAAATTACCAACGTATTCAGGCACGTCGTGGTAAAAGTTTATTGTTTTACAATATAGTTACGTTGAAAGTAAGCTTAAAATTGTCTTGAATAACTTTTTGACTTTACCTCTCTTTACCGCTCCCGCAACACAATCCAGGGGCTTCATTCTTTCAATATTAGGTATGATTGATTTTAACTTACCGTGATGAATAAACACTTCTCAAAAACTCACTGTATAATAAATTGAAATGAAACCATTTTATCAACCGATCCATCTATGTTAAACGAAACAACTGACAGTTGTCAAATAACTGTATGTAAAATTAATATTGTCTTTAAGTTTTCATAAATGTTCATAAATTTTCTAATGTTCCGCTCAACTTTCTTATTTTTTTCGTTCATCAGAACCTTCTTCTGATAATAATGAACACAACAAAAAAAGAATTAGCGAAATCGGTTCAGCTGCTCTCGAGATTTGCGCTTAGCAACACATTCAGCGATTCATTTTTATATTATAGAAGATAAAACATTTTTACCAATCGAATGTACTTATAAAAAAATTCAGATTAAGTCAAACATTTAAGATTTGCATGTTTTTACAAGTTCGGAACCACCCAAGCGCGTCCCCAAAACTGCCTGATCCAATATTCAAACTGTTACATTTTTGGTCCCTCATATCCCCACCTATAGTACAGATTTGCGCAAAAAATGTTGACGTACTATTTTCGATGACAATCAAAGCGTAAAGGGAGTTCAATTGATATACAAGCGCGCTATCAAATTGTAAGGAAATTCAGGAGTAAAAATATTAATGGCAACATCGATATATTGTGGGAACTTTAGCTATTTTACGCACACTGCCGTAGTCTGATTTATTTTTGATCGACGAACCCAAACGGAGGAGGTATACAATTGGACTGTGATTTTTTTGTTTGAGCGCGCGCTGTATATAGAAAACGTACTCCGATTTTGATGATTTTTGATTCATTTCAAAGAAGAGACTTAAGAAATGGTCCCATATTCATAAAAACTCATATCCGAAATCTCCTTCCTTCCGAAAACCGCCCCCGGAAAAGTTGGCGCGTGCAATTTTTCTCGAAAATGTGAAACGGCAGAATTAAAGATAAGAAAATATCCGGAAACGTTTAAATTGACCGTTTTTTTAAAGAGCTACGGTTTTCGAGTTTCAGCAACGTTAAAATATGAAATATGTGTATTTTCGCCATGTGGAAGGGGCAATGTCTTTCGAAAGTAGAAAATCTGAGAATGCCAAATTAGAGACGAGATTATTTGTAGCAACATTTACATTGAACATTTTTCCAATAAAGTTACGGTTTTCGAGTTACAGCAGTTGTAAAGTCTGAAATATAAGTATTTCCGCCCCGATGTTTTCAGATCTCCAAATAATACTCGTAACAAGTACAAGCAAAGAATATACATGGGTTCTTCTTTGGTATAAGTGAACGTTCAACGATTTTGGTAAATAATGTTACAATCAAAAGTGTGAAATAAATATTTTTTACAAAAAATTGGACCGACTTTATTACTTGGTGCAGAGAAAACTACTAAATAATATTAATTATATAGGTGCTGGTACTTATCAAGTTGGTGTCAAGAGTCTTCTAACTTAAAAATTACCAGCACCAATACAATTAAATATTATTTTGTATTTTTCAGTGTACCAACTAAAAAAGTCGGTCCACTTTTTTGTAAAAATATTTATTCATATTATAATCAATTAGGTATGTGAAATTTCCTGAGATTAATTTTGCACTCTAAAACTCACCCAATTTTTCCTTGTAAATTGATTTTATTGAAACAAAGGAACACGTAGTGACAGAAAAGTTACAACTATTTATTCATTAGATTAGATTAGATGTTTTGTGGATGAAGTAACGAGCATCTTTTAGGTACAAATTTGTTTCATTCAGTTTTATGTTCAGTAATTGAAACTGTTGTATTTATGGTCCCCCATCTCTCGGACTAATATGATGGGGGTCAAAAAGGGCTGACTTCACATAATATGACTGGGGGGAGGGAGGTTGTACGTTGTTGTTGAGCCCTGCAGCTAAACGTGTGGTGGTGAATTCATCTGTGTTCGTTGAAAATGACTCAATCATTGCTCATTTTTCCTAATGGGGAAAATACGCCTCTGCCTAATCATATTATGTATATGAATGCAGCGCTGCCAAAACCACCGTTGATAGGTTTTCCAAAACAACTAATAATGTCTGTTGACGAAAGCAATAGTTCAACACAGAACCGCACACGAATACGCACACATACTATATTTGTGTGTACAAACTAACCGATTTATTATTACACAATATATGTCCACACGTAGCCGCATAGATAATATTCAACAATAGCAGCAAACCAGCTGTCTGTCTGTTATAATATGTACATACAACACAAAGTTTCTGCTAGTTAGTGCTTGTGCTTGAACCCCCAGATTTACCCGTGTTTGTCTGCAACAGATGTGTCCTGTTGCCTGCTGGTATTGACCTCCCACAGGAAGGATAATATTTCAACCAACAATAAATAATATCTTCCAATTCTCGGAACGTGGGTTCACCATTTAAAGTTCCAATAAATCAGCTTGCATAAGACGATTAGAGAAGGCAATACAATAAATACATTAGTATATGTATGAAATGTATTACCTACTGAAATGATCATACCTACTAACAACATCCGGTAAGTTCGGATGCAATCAGAATACTTGTAATTGGTTCATCACTTCATTTGTTTCGAGAGATCCAAAAAATGGGGAAGGTACAGTTCCGAATTCTCCCCATAGATTTTTCGTGAAAACTTTATGTATATTTGTAAACATTTCATTTTTCTATCTATTTAGTATAATGGTAAAAAAATAAAGATGATAACTGCTAATCAGTATAAATCGGTAATAATATATAGAACAAGGATACCTAAAGTAGCAGACCTAAACAAATATTGTAAGTGTCCAGTGAAAGTCATATCAATCCAACTGAATAGACCATGATATCAATCTAGATGTAACAAGGGGCATCATGCGGAACTACGCTTTCATCAGTCATGAATTTATATAGCTTAGCTTTATCGCTGTTGCTATCTGTCAGTATATTTTTACCCCAGATTCTCGAAATTAATCATCCCTCTGAAGAATGTCTTTTCAATTCAGATTATATTTATGATACATGTAACCCAAATTCGACAAGGTTCTTACAATGACACCAACATCATATGAATATTTGAAAAAAAAATTGACCGACGTTATCATTTGGTGCACTGAAAAATACAAAATAATATTAATACTATTGTTGCTGATACTTTTGAAGTTGTCCAGTTGCAATTAGATTGAAAACTGTTGGCACCAAATTCACCAGTACCAGTACCAATAGAATAACCTAATAACGTCGGCCCAATTTTTTGTAAGAAAATAGTCATTTCACACTTTTGAATGTAACATTAGTATCGAAAATCGTTGAACGTTTACTTATACCATTACCCATGTATATTCTTTGCTTGTACGTGTTATTATTCAGTAATCGAAGAAAATCGTCGCGGAAATACGCATATTTTAGAATTTACCACCGCTGTAACTCGTAAATTGTAACTTTATGGAAACATTTTTGAAAATAAAGGTTGCTACAAATAATCTGGTCTTTAAATGGAGTAGATATACTAGGAGAGTTCTGGGACGGAAGTGACCTGTCAACCACAGAACACAAACTGAGAACAGCATATTGACAGTGACACGGAACACAGTGACAGATGTGACACGGAACACAGAGACAGTATTTTTCCAACGTCAACCACAGAACACAAACTGAGAACAGCATATTGACAGTGACACGGAACACAGTGACAGATGTGACACGGAACACAGAGTATTTTTCCAACGGGGTTTCAAATGTTAGATTCCAACATTTCATGAGCGCCATCTAGCGGAGAGGGGATAAGTTACAGCATTTAGATTCCTACAATTCATGAGCGTCATCTAGCGGAGAGGGGATAAGTTACTGCATTTAGATTCCTACTTTTCATGACCGCCATTAGGGATTAATTATTTTATTGTTGAGGAAAAAAAGTTCACCATTGCGCGGGATCGAACCCACAACCACACACACCAACACGTTAACAGTCTAAGCGTTTTCCAAGCCTGCTATCTCGGTTACCCATGTGAATGTGAGAAAGCAATGTATATATTTTGGATGACGGTGCGTGCGCACATCAGATAAGCGGCGAGCTCATAAATTGAAATGTCGCTGTGTCGACACCGCTTCGACGTGAGGGCGATAAGCTGTTTGGGTCTGCGCGCTCGGAAAACCCTCCTCGTTTCAAGCAAACGACTCCCAAAATCGTCTTCTGTCGAAAATTTGATGGCGATTCAGTTTTTGATTCGTTTAAATCGGCCAAGATTTGATTTTCGTATAGAATATACGAGTTAAATTGCAAATTATACTTTTTCGACACAACAGCATCATTAAAAGTGCTTAAGAAATTAGGAGTGAAAGAAAATGTGTTATGTTTAATATTGTATTTATAAAATTTGCTTTATACCTGTGTAAATGTGAGAAATCAAAGAATGTATGTTGGATGACGGTGCGTGCGCACTTACATCAGATAAGCCGCAAGCTCATAAATTGAAATGTCGATGTGTTAACATCGCTTCGACGTGAGGGCGATAAACCGTTTGGGTGTGTGCGCTCGGACAGCCCTCATCGTTTCAAGCAAACAACTCCCAAAATCGTCTTCTGCCGAAAATTTGATGGCGATTCAGTTTTTGATTCATTTAAATCGGCCAAGATTTGATTTTCGTATAGAATATACGAGTTAAATTGCAAATTATGCTTATTTGACACAACAGCATCATTAAAAGTGCTTAAGAAATTAGGAGTGAAAGAAAATGTGTTATGTTTAATATTGTATTTATAAAATTTGCTTTATACCTGTGTAAATGTGAGAAATCAAAGAATGTATGTTGGATGACGGCGCGTGTGCACTTACATCAGATAAGCCGCGAGCTCATAAATTGGAATGTCGATGTGTTAACACCGCTTCGACGTGAGCAAGGGCGATAAGCCGTTTGGGTGTGTGCGCTCGGGCAGCCCTCATCGTTTCAAGCAAACAACTCCCAAAATCGTCTTCTGCCGAAAATTTGATGACGATTCAGTTTTTGATTCGTTTAAATCGGCCAAGATTTGATTTTCGTATGGAATATACGAGTTAAATTGCAAATTATGCTTATTTGACACAACAGCATCATTAAAAGTGCTTAAGAAATTAGGAGTGAAAGAAAATGTGTTATGTTTAATATTGTATTTATAAAATTTGCTTTATACCTGTGTAAATGTGAGAAATCAAAGAATGTATGTTGGATGACGGCGCGTGCGCACTTACATCAGATAAGCCGCGAGCTCATAAATTGGAATGTCGATGTGTTAACACCGCTTCGACGTGAGCATGGGCGATAAGCCGTTTGGGTCTGCGCGCTCGGAAAACCCTTCTCGTTTCAAGCAAACGACTCCCAAAATCGTCTTCTGCCGAAAATTTGATGGCGATTCAGTTTTTGATTCGTTTAAATCGGCCAAGATTTGATTTTCGTATAGAATATACGAGTTAAATTGCAAATTAAACTTTTTCGACACAACAGCATCATTAAAAGTGCTTAAGAAATTAGGAGTGAAAGAAAATGTGTTATGTTTAATATTGTATTTATAAAATTTGCTTTATACCTGTGTGAATGTGAGAAATCAAAGAATGTATGTTGGATGGCGGCGCGTGCGCACTTACATCAGATAAGCCGCAAGCTCATAAATTGAAATGTCGATGTGTTAACACCGCTTCGACGTGAGCAAGGGCGATAAGCCGTTTGGGTGTGTGCGCTCGGACAGCCCTCATCGTTTCAAGCAAACGACTCCCAAAATCGTCTTCTGCTGAAAATTTGATGGCGATTCAGTTTTTGATTCGTTTAAATCGGCCAAGATTTGATTTTCGTATAGAATATACGAGTTAAATTGCAAATTATGCTTATTCGACACAACAGCATCATTAAAAGTGTTTAAATAAGAAACCAGGAGTGAAAGAAAATGTGTTATTGTATCTATCAAAAATGATTTTCTGAATAAAACAACATTTTACTTAAAATTTGCTTTATTTAATAAATGATTTTATCAAACAAAATTTTTAGATAGAGTACGGAGTGATTCTTCTTGATGGCATCTCATTGCGTTGACGAAAACGTGTAGGATTTTTGAAGACCTTCTCATTCCAATCGTTTTCACTGAATTGGGTGGTAGGATTGATAGTCATATCATTGAACAATGTAAACACCTTTTGTTTTTCCTCAAAAAAGTTTAGAATATTTTTTAATTCCTCCAAACGTCGAATGTGTTGCTCCAACCTTTCTTTCATCGTAACTCTATGACTCTCATACTGAAACTGTTGTCAGACAAAAAAAACTTGTTTCTTGTCTCCCTTCCTTCTCCCCCCAAAAAAAAAAAAAAAAAAAAAAAAAAAAAAATCTCTCTATTACAAAACCATTTATACAATTCATCAACATTTCTAAGACTACAATAATAGAATTGACTGTTGCTATATTTGTGGTGCATACATGATGTAAATTCGCTGTTGTTGAACGCTGGAACAGAATGAAGAGTATATCTGAAAAATTAGAACTTAGAAAAAAAACACACAACTGAATTCAAAACGTGAAAAGAAAATATTTTATTCAGTGGCCGAGCGTCGTAGACAGGAACAGAAGAAACGAGGAAAGTGAGAACGCACTACAAGCGGGGAGATCCGTTTGAAAGATAAGAGCGAGAATTAAACATGGCTGCAAATGCGTGATGAATGGAAGAGCAGGAAGTGTCTCAAAATATTTTCAATGATTCCTCAGACTTTACATGAAAATTAAGGTGGAATTGCAGGTTTCTCAAGAAACAAAGTAAGTCACATTAAAAAAATGAGAGCTCGTAAAGAAGCACTTATATCAAAAATCCAAGTTACCATAATTACAAATGCGTTGGTAAGAAACAAATGAAAAGATATTGAAAAAAACGTTACACAAATCAGGGAAAACCGGTGAAAGAAGAGCGAAATACTTTCAAACTTCATAAAAAAATTTTTGGTATATAGACAAGACTGAACAATGAAATTTTATATTTCAAAAACAAATACATGTAGAATATAAAGTACATCACATATCAGTTGAAGTGCAAAATCTTTCAAACACAAGTCTGGGAGAGACATCCAATAGAATTTATTAAGAAGTAAGTCATTTAATGACAACATAGTATTAACAAAAAAGCAGTCTGGAAGTATGAAAATGAAAAGCAATATGAAAACATGTAAATTGTGTCGCTCATTATACACATTGTTTAACTTTCAACGTTTTTCATCTATGCGAGGACAATTGCTAATTTTGTTAGAACAAAGAAAAAATTAAAAATTGATGACAAGAAACGTTGAAAAAGAAGACCACCACCCAATATAATTTATTAATAACCTTGTAAAATAATGCTGGCACATGCATCGTGGTTGTGATTTGTTCCTTCTTATCAACGTTTTTGATCCATCTGTTGAGTCGTATTTTTAATGTCTTTTTAAAATTCCAATTGCTTTTCGTAATATAAGATTGAATGCTATTTGTTGTCTCGAAACATATTTCTGATGGATACATCTTTGAATCCATACAAAAAAAAAAAAAAAAAATAACTCGTGTTTCATTCAATTTTCTTTATTGTTTAAATCAAATAACATATTGTATAAAGCATTAGAATCAGTTTTAATCACCTCTTCACATCTCAAATAATTTGATATTTTTCAAACTTGGTGGTGAAATGATGCATCTCCTTTTCACACCAGAAATTCAACCAAATGGCATCGTTTTCACAAAAGTTGGTTAATTCAACACATACATACTTGTTTTGTTCAATGAAATTTTGAGTTTTGTATCAGAAATTCTTCAAATCCGTCTGGAGAAAAGATGATTTTCTTGTAAAACAACATCATAGACGTCAGAAGCATGCGCATTATTCACCTCAACTCAGCTGTTGTGTTTGCTATTCAATGTCAGTCGTTTGACATAAATTTTTCTTCTTGTTTCCTCAGTACTTTTTGAACCAGACAGATCTGATGTAATTTAGATACAATTCTTAGAAAGCTCTTCCAATTGATGAACCCAACATATATTGAGGAGACATACATGAAAATTCAATGAAAGTTTGTAAATAATTTTCTTCCAAAAGCTTTTGTTCAATCGTTGGGAAAAAAAACAACATCATAATGATGGAATTATCTTATTGTTCAAAGGCGAACACAATGAAAAACCATTTGGGTCATCTCTCTGTATCACATATAAAATTACGTATATGTATCGAAACAAATGAAGAAAATATAGTTCAAAATATAATTTCAGAGTCAATCCAATGCAAATTGTTATGGTAGCAGTTGCACAGAGAAAATGGTAAACTCAAGGAGTGGTAGATGAAATACCAATAAAAAAAGAAGAAATTCCTCACAAGCCGAAAAATGTGACCGATATATTTGTTTGTTTTAACATAGACATAGGCAAAAAATGAAACTTGTCGAGCAAATTAGACAAAATGGCACGAATAGCATACAGAAAACACAAGAGACCACATTAATATCAAATTTGAACATTGCTCACATGCCGAAAAATGTGGATGTTATAATTGTTTGCTTTAATACTGATTTAGATAGAAATGAAACTTGTCCAACAAAATAGACAAAATATCGTTTGTAGGGTGCAGAAAGCACGAGAGAATCACTTTAATATGAAATTTGTCTTAGATTCTATCATTATAAATAGATAATCATCATCAGCTGTTCTCCTCGACTGTTGTAATAACAGTATGTCAAGAAGCTCTTGCTTATTACATTTTATATAAATAAAATAAGATATTAGTAAAATAGTGTTTTATTTAATATATAGGAAAAAAAAGATCATTCATAAAAAGAAGTTACTTTGGAAAGCAAAGTTTTCAATTCTTGCAAGAGCCCACTGCTTGGACATTGTACTCCAAACATATTCCAATTAAATTCTCCTACTTGCACAAGTTTTCGTTGAAATTCGTTGTATTTGAAGTAAGTATTCTTCTTGAAGAAATATATATGTCCATCAATATAACGAAACGCTGAAGTTAAATTGCTTGGAATATCTGGAAACTCGTATCTAGTATTACCCATAAATTTTCGAGCTCCATTTTCATTATATTCTCGATAGTCACCATTTGTTAATAAAATATAGATTTTTCCACTGTTTGTCTGAAACATAGCTTCCACTTTAACTCCTCTAGGTATATCATAAGCAATGGTTCTGATGCTACCAACGATGTTTAAATTTGGAAATTGACTAAAATAAACTTTCTTATTGCTTGCAACCATAAGATTACCATTCGAAATTTGAAAAGCGTGATTCACTTTGGTTATTCCAGTGTTAATTAAATAATCATGATATAGATTTTCAGATTGATGAATTTTATTGTCTTTTTTATTAGCATTTATGTCTATTTTCCACAAGCGATTTTCAGAAATTACGTATAATTTATGGTTGGGGAATCCTGGTGAATATGCCAAAAACATTACGTCAGGATATTTCACATCACACAAGTTAAATGTAGAGCTAATATCTTCTGGAGAAGGTTGCTGCTGTGTTGTTTTGGGTGTTGTAGTAGGCCTCGGTTTGCCATATAACCTTTGAATTGCTAATTTATCATCTTCGTGTAGACTGTTTGCTGCATCTTGATAAAACGGGTACATTATTGCATGAGTATTTAGGCTGTGACTTATTCCTAGAGAATGTCCAATCTCATGTACCAGTACCATTAACAGATTTATCCCTCCATCACCAATCATGTTTCCATCATCATCAATATATTGCCAATTTTCATCAGCTTCTATATGAACTTCAACACATGAAGCATAGGATGCAGGGGGAAACGCGTGTCCTAAGACTACTCCTGGACCATCTAATGGATATGGACAGATCTCTTTACCCATGCATATGGTGCGATATTCGTGTTCTCTTTTGACAAATGCTACTAAAATATCTGGAGTGATGTTATTAACATGATCTCTCTTTATCATACTAGCAGTAGTAAGCATTTTAAATGTTAGTCCAGATGCATTTTGCCACATATTGAAAGCTTGTTGAACGACGTTTCGATATTTACCGACACCCTCGACCAAATACCAATGCAGAGTCGTTTTGTTCCATTTAGTTGAAACTACAAATTCATTATCGCTATAGTGACATCGTGGTTTTGATATTAACTCAATCGTTTCTGCATTAAGGCTGCCATCTATCGGTAAATTGTAATCTTCTTGAAACTTTGCTAGACTCTCCTCGAGAGATGTATTTGTATTATTTTGAATATAACCATACTTTTGCAAATATTTCTGTGCATCAGGTAGAGTTAGGTTCGATGACGCGATATGTACCAGCAATAGCAAGGAAACGATCACCTTCATTTTCAACTCGTTAATGATTGAATTATCAAGGTGATAATGAATATATTTTGGTGGAGATATGAAATAAAACAAAAAAAGTTTATTTCACAGTATATTAGCAGTCTATGTTAGATGTAGATTCAAATTCATTATCTAAAAAATTCTGTATAATATCTGAACTATAATAAAAGAGATATTCCCTTAAGGTATTAGTATACATACAATCGATTGAGGATGCTTCAAAAAAATCCATAAAGAAGGTCTAAAACACTCAAATTTACATTATCTAACCAATTTCTTACAATATTAAATAAATTTCGATAAAATTCGTTGAAATTGAGGCATTCCAACATAGCAAGTCAATTTGAAATCACATGCATCTGTACATTTCAAATGGCTGCAATGTCTTCTTCATATAGATTCATGCCGACATTGAACTTGGAAATATACAAGAGGTTCGTATAGGTACCATACTGATATTGAGTCACTTTCACAAGGTCTCCACATTTTGTTTCTATAGGATCAGCAGCATAATCTTCGTTGTCTTCGACATTTTGTTGTATTTCTTATAGCAAGGTGATGATTGAATCCCACTCGTAGGTGGAGAATGAAATTTCCCAAGGTGTAGACCTTCGCTTCAGAATAACGCATGCACTAAAGTCTCTTGTAGGACTCAGACCACATCGCACCTCGTAGTTACATGTTTGAGGTAGAGGAAATGACATTAAAAATAATGGTTTTTCGGTTTGAGCTTTAGTTTCGAACATGATTGAAGCTTTGTCATCAGCCTCATCATCATAGAGTTTGAGGAGCCTTTTAGATCGAACAAAGTTACTCAGCTGATTCAACGTAAAGGCCATCTTTTATGATTGTAGATTGTTTATCACACATGTTATAATAATGAATTAATTTTATAATATCAGTATACAAGATGTGTCGGCATTGATTTAAATTAATATGTATATTTCTCATAACTGTGAAAAAGGTACAACTATCAAGAAAAATGAGGCAAGTAACTCAACAAATGACTGAAAATGACAAAAAAATGGTACAAATATCAAGAAAAATGAGACAAGTAACTACAAAATAGCTATGTGAGATCAGAAAAATTACAGAAAGAATTGCAAAATACATGAAATGAGAAAGAAAAATGGTACAAATATCAAGAAAAAATTATACAAGTAACTACAAAATAGCTATGTGAGGTGTGAAAAATGACAGAAAAATGCAAAATACATGAAATGAGAGAGAAAATGGTACAAATATCAAGCTGAGAAAAATACAAGACCTTGTATAATCAATGCTCTGAGGAAAGATGAAGCCATCAAGGTCAACGCAGTATTCGGAGGCGAGTTTGTAATCGTGAAAGGTGACCAAGTTCAAACGGAATATAAATATTTCACTACAGCCAATTCACCCATCTTCACCCACCTGGGGTGTAAATTTGTTAATGTTCACTCCTAAATTCATTTTCAAAGACTTAGAAGAATTTCAAGAGAGAGATAGTGGATGGGCACTGAAGCGAGTAATGAATTTAGGAGTGAACATTAACAAATTTACACCCCAGGTGGGTGAAGATGGGTGAATTGGCTGTAGTGAAATATTTATATTCCGTTTGAACTTGGTCACCTTTCACGATTACAAACTCGCCTCCGAATACTGCGTTGACCTTGATGGCTTCATCTTTCCTCAGAGCATTGATTATACAAGGTCTTGTATTTTTCTCAGCTTGATATTTGTACCATTTTCTCTCTCATTTCATGTATTTTGCATTTTTCTGTCATTTTTCACACCTCACATAGCTATTTTGTAGTTACTTGTATAATTTTTTCTTGATATTTGTACCATTTTTCTTTCTCATTTCATGTATTTTGCAATTCTTTCTGTAATTTTTCTGATCTCACATAGCTATTTTGTAGTTACTTGTCTCATTTTTCTTGATATTTGTACCATTTTTTTGTCATTTTCAGTCATTTGTTGAGTTACTTGCCTCATTTTTCTTGATAGTTGTACCTTTTTCACAGTTATGAGAAATATACATATTAATTTAAATCAATGCCGACACATCTTGTATACTGATATTATAAAATTAATTCATTATTATAACATGTGTGATAAACAATCTACAATCATAAAAGATGGCCTTTACGTTGAATCAGCTGAGTAACTTTGTTCGATCTAAAAGGCTCCTCAAACTCTATGATGATGAGGCTGATGACAAAGCTTCAATCATGTTCGAAACTAAAGCTCAAACCGAAAAACCATTATTTTTAATGTCATTTCCTCTACCTCAAACATGTAACTACGAGGTGCGATGTGGTCTGAGTCCTACAAGAGACTTTAGTGCATGCGTTATTCTGAAGCGAAGGTCTACACCTTGGGAAATTTCATTCTCCACCTACGAGTGGGATTCAATCATCACCTTGCTATAAGAAATACAACAAAATGTCGAAGACAACGAAGATTATGCTGCTGATCCTATAGAAACAAAATGTGGAGACCTTGTGAAAGTGACTCAATATCAGTATGGTACCTATACGAACCTCTTGTATATTTCCAAGTTCAATGTCGGCATGAATCTATATGAAGAAGACATTGCAGCCATTTGAAATGTACAGATGCATGTGATTTCAAATTGACTTGCTATGTTGGAATGCCTCAATTTCAACGAATTTTATCGAAATTTATTTAATATTGTAAGAAATTGGTTAGATAATGTAAATTTGAGTGTTTTAGACCTTCTTTATGGATTTTTTTGAAGCATCCTCAATCGATTGTATGTATACTAATACCTTAAGGGAATATCTCTTTTATTATAGTTCAGATATTATACAGAATTTTTTAGATAATGAATTTGAATCTACATCTAACATAGACTGCTAATATACTGTGAAATAAACTTTTTTTGTTTTATTTCATATCTCCACCAAAATATATTCATTATCACCTTGATAATTCAATCATTAACGAGTTGAAAATGAAGGTGATCGTTTCCTTGCTATTGCTGGTACATATCGCGTCATCGAACCTAACTCTACCTGATGCACAGAAATATTTGCAAAAGTATGGTTATATTCAAAATAATACAAATACATCTCTCGAGGAGAGTCTAGCAAAGTTTCAAGAAGATTACAATTTACCGATAGATGGCAGCCTTAATGCAGAAACGATTGAGTTAATATCAAAACCACGATGTCACTATAGCGATAATGAATTTGTAGTTTCAACTAAATGGAACAAAACGACTCTGCATTGGTATTTGGTCGAGGGTGTCGGTAAATATCGAAACGTCGTTCAACAAGCTTTCAATATGTGGCAAAATGCATCTGGACTAACATTTAAAATGCTTACTACTGCTAGTATGATAAAGAGAGATCATGTTAATAACATCACTCCAGATATTTTAGTAGCATTTGTCAAAAGAGAACACGAATATCGCACCATATGCATGGGTAAAGAGATCTGTCCATATCCATTAGATGGTCCAGGAGTAGTCTTAGGACACGCGTTTCCCCCTGCATCCTATGCTTCATGTGTTGAAGTTCATATAGAAGCTGATGAAAATTGGCAATATATTGATGATGATGGAAACATGATTGGTGATGGAGGGATAAATCTGTTAATGGTACTGGTACATGAGATTGGACATTCTCTAGGAATAAGTCACAGCCTAAATACTCATGCAATAATGTACCCGTTTTATCAAGATGCAGCAAACAGTCTACACGAAGATGATAAATTAGCAATTCAAAGGTTATATGGCAAACCGAGGCCTACTACAACACCCAAAACAACACAGCAGCAACCTTCTCCAGAAGATATTAGCTCTACATTTAACTTGTGTGATGTGAAATATCCTGACGTAATGTTTTTGGCATATTCACCAGGATTCCCCAACCATAAATTATACGTAATTTCTGAAAATCGCTTGTGGAAAATAGACATAAATGCTAATAAAAAAGACAATAAAATTCATCAATCTGAAAATCTATATCATGATTATTTAATTAACACTGGAATAACCAAAGTGAATCACGCTTTTCAAATTTCGAATGGTAATCTTATGGTTGCAAGCAATAAGAAAGTTTATTTTAGTCAATTTCCAAATTTAAACATCGTTGGTAGCATCAGAACCATTGCTTATGATATACCTAGAGGAGTTAAAGTGGAAGCTATGTTTCAGACAAACAGTGGAAAAATCTATATTTTATTAACAAATGGTGACTATCGAGAATATAATGAAAATGGAGCTCGAAAATTTATGGGTAATACTAGATACGAGTTTCCAGATATTCCAAGCAATTTAACTTCAGCGTTTCGTTATATTGATGGACATATATATTTCTTCAAGAAGAATACTTACTTCAAATACAACGAATTTCAACGAAAACTTGTGCAAGTAGGAGAATTTAATTGGAATATGTTTGGAGTACAATGTCCAAGCAGTGGGCTCTTGCAAGAATTGAAAACTTTGCTTTCCAAAGTAACTTCTTTTTATGAATGATCTTTTTTTTCCTATATATTAAATAAAACACTATTTTACTAATATCTTATTTTATTTATATAAAATGTAATAAGCAAGAGCTTCTTGACATACTGTTATTACAACAGTCGAGGAGAACAGCTGATGATGATTATCTATTTATAATGATAGAATCTAAGACAAATTTCATATTAAAGTGATTCTCTCGTGCTTTCTGCACCCTACAAACGATATTTTGTCTATTTTGTTGGACAAGTTTCATTTCTATCTAAATCAGTATTAAAGCAAACAATTATAACATCCACATTTTTCGGCATGTGAGCAATGTTCAAATTTGATATTAATGTGGTCTCTTGTGTTTTCTGTATGCTATTCGTGCCATTTTGTCTAATTTGCTCGACAAGTTTCATTTTTTGCCTATGTCTATGTTAAAACAAACAAATATATCGGTCACATTTTTCGGCTTGTGAGGAATTTCTTCTTTTTTTATTGGTATTTCATCTACCACTCCTTGAGTTTACCATTTTCTCTGTGCAACTGCTACCATAACAATTTGCATTGGATTGACTCTGAAATTATATTTTGAACTATATTTTCTTCATTTGTTTCGATACATATACGTAATTTTATATGTGATACAGAGAGATGACCCAAATGGTTTTTCATTGTGTTCGCCTTTGAACAATAAGATAATTCCATCATTATGATGTTGTTTTTTTTCCCAACGATTGAACAAAAGCTTTTGGAAGAAAATTATTTACAAACTTTCATTGAATTTTCATGTATGTCTCCTCAATATATGTTGGGTTCATCAATTGGAAGAGCTTTCTAAGAATTGTATCTAAATTACATCAGATCTGTCTGGTTCAAAAAGTACTGAGGAAACAAGAAGAAAAATTTATGTCAAACGACTGACATTGAATAGCAAACACAACAGCTGAGTTGAGGTGAATAATGCGCATGCTTCTGACGTCTATGATGTTGTTTTACAAGAAAATCATCTTTTCTCCAGACGGATTTGAAGAATTTCTGATACAAAACTCAAAATTTCATTGAACAAAACAAGTATGTATGTGTTGAATTAACCAACTTTTGTGAAAACGATGCCATTTGGTTGAATTTCTGGTGTGAAAAGGAGATGCATCATTTCACCACCAAGTTTGAAAAATATCAAATTATTTGAGATGTGAAGAGGTGATTAAAACTGATTCTAATGCTTTATACAATATGTTATTTGATTTAAACAATAAAGAAAATTGAATGAAACAAGAGTTATTTTTTTTTTTTTTTTTTGTATGGATTCAAAGATGTATCCATCAGAAATATGTTTCGAGACAACAAATAGCATTCAATCTTATATTACGAAAAGCAATTGGAATTTTAAAAAGACATTAAAAATACGACTCAACAGATGGATCAAAAACGTTGATAAGAAGGAACAAATCACAACCACGATGCATGTGCCAGCATTATTTTACAAGGTTATTAATAAATTATATTGGGTGGTGGTCTTCTTTTTCAACGTTTCTTGTCATCAATTTTTAATTTTTTCTTT